>OOFE01006101.1:15654-33688 GCA_900323365.1 Monocentris japonica
GGTTATCGCCTGGCTAGTATCTCAAACACCCCTATAAGGTCAATGACTCCCCTCTACTTTTCAGCACCACTCAGTGACCCCTGTGCATTGTGTGTGAGAGCGACAAGGTGTGTGTGGAGGGGATGGAGGAGGGAGAAGGGGTGGGGGGGTGTAGTGCAGAAAGAAAGAAGAGAAACACGCTGACGGCAGAGTTGATTGAAATGAGCTCTGGGGCCGCTCTCCAATTGTGTCAAACCTTGCCTAGTACTCCTGTAATGTGTACAACCAGTTATCCATCTATCAGCCTTGTCTGTACAGTGAGGTTGTCACACAGCCCGCTGGTGACGGATCACCAGCCGCGCTGCCCTGCCCAGTTCAGCCTACGCTCACATCGCATCCCCTCAGTGAAAGTTCAGCATCCACGTACCCTGTGTATCTATCAAAGTCACAGTGGTAATTCACACTCAGGGGTGGGGGACAGACACTGGCGTTTTTGTTCAGCGCTCTCAGATAGAGGACGTTGAAGACCAATCAGAGGTTTGACCTTCCCAGACGTTCATCAAACAGCGTCCTTTCTCAGGGGCCAAGATCCTCTGGGGGATCTAGCGGAGAGTTATGGTCAGAGGTTGTTGAGATTGGCACTAATTGGTCCAGTTTGACGTTGTCTAAAAGGACTGTTGATCATAGACAAAGATGTGTTTTTCTTCATTTGGATCCTAATATGTTCATTTCTGCCTTGTTCTGAGCCTAGATGATTGTATCTGACCTCTCATCCCATAGTAAAATGCTCATTACTTGTTCTTAGCAATGGTGACTTGGTGTTATTGTAAAGTAGATAATGCATCTCTGTCCTGTGGCTCCAACTTGTGGGGATGTTCTGGTGAGTCTCTGCTTTTTCAATCATGTCAAGTGTTTTTCCTGGGCATGGCTCAGGGCCTGGCCAAGAGCTCCATCGACCAATGGTAATCCCAATGAAAAGCCTCTGCGTGTGAAACGACCGCGTTTTACTGGTGCTGAGAGAGGACGTGAGCCAGACATTTTTTGATGAGGGAAAAATGAAGCTTTATTAGGACGTGATCTGGTGATTTACAGTCAGGCCTTCCTCAAGTTTTACCAAATGTATCTGGCAACAATAATCTGTCAAAGATTTGTTAGGTTATCAGTGGTAGAGACCTTTGTCTTATTTTAAACAAGCTATTCTCAGTGCTGTGTACCTAGATGACATGTCCTTAGGTGTTTGTAATTGAGTGAGATATCTTAACAGCTGTTAGATTGATAGCTTGAGGGCTGTAGTCATAGATTGGAAAATGCATTTGCTGTGAACTCTGAACTCTCCCTTGAATACTCATCATCGAGGCTTTTTGACAGGTTAACAAATGAGGCTCTGCATGATGCTGGCATTTCAATGATATTGGTTTTTAACAGACAAACTGACCCAGTGATAGATGTTTTGAACCAGAGGAATATGGATTTATTCAGTGGACACCAAAGGTGCAGTCAGGATCCTTTGCAAGAGGAAAAGGAGGCACATTGAGGAAGCACCCTGAAATGGAATGCATCCTAAATGTCTTTCAGCATTCAGAGTCGCGTATCCGGAAATATCTGTGACCCCAATCACGTCACAGTCTCCCCACGCAACTCAGAAATGCATTATGGATCCTCAGGGGATTGCAATGAAAACATCTTCCCTCTTTGTTTCAGAAGAGCAAAACAATTTAATCTCTGGGTGGGGGGCTGGGTTGGGAGGAGTTTGGTGTGGTTTGCCTGGCTCACAAATTTTCTTCGTAAGCACCATGAAATTCTGATCCATAATCTATGCTGAATCTCCTAACTGTTAAAAGCTGCTGTTTAAAATGTGTGGCCTCATCCTTGGTCCTAAACAAAGGCCTATACAATCAAACATACCTCACAAATAACAAGGAGGTGACAGACTAGTGACTCAGAGAAGTGGCTCTGAGAAGTGCCGCAATTGCAGAATCAGTTCGATCTGTGTCATCTGAACATCTGCTTCTCTAGGTTGGTTTCTGAGGTTGACCAATAAATGCATCAATATGGGATTGTGTTTCAGAGGTGCCCTTTAATAGGTCAAACCTCAGTTCTTTGAGTTGAAGTGTTACTGAATTGCCTTAATGTTTGATAATGTACCACACGCTGTTTAACTTCCTAGCACACCAATAAATATAATAAATATTTGAAAAAACAAGAATGGCCCAGCATGGGTTACTATGGAGCACTCCGAAGGAACATGAAACAATCGACATGGAAGGAACTGAACTCTAAGAAAACCCCAGTTTTCTTACTTCCTTCTTTCTCTCCTCCTTAAAACTTTCAACTGTCCCATATATAAATCTGTCTATGGTAAGTCTGTGGAAGGAAGCTCTGTTAATAAGCATTGTTGTGTTGGATGGGGTGCACATGGAATTGTATCAACGGCCATTGAGATAAGAAAAGCAGTAAACTTGATCTTTCTTAAGTTTTTCCTCACGCTATTCCTTAGTCCTGCAGTGCTACTGGCTAAACTTTTTCATGCATTTTATTGTAGCATGACGTATGGACTTTTGGCTTATAAAGTGCAGATACGCTTTATGTTCCCCAAACTCCTTATTTTATACCTATTGGTATGCAGGTTTGGGGACTGCAGGAGAGAATCTGTTAAAGTCACGTTAAGGAAACCACAAGAGGGTCACTAATGTTACATTTGATGGCTGAACAACAATTAGCTGGTACATCTGATACATGTATTATGTGAGAACTTATGTTCCAACAAAAGCACCACTTTTTGCAACACCCAACATAATCTTTGAAGAGCTATATTTCACTGTTGTCATGTGAAAACCTTGTAACTCCAATCTTGGTTATTTTCATTTTAACTTCAGTTGGGTTCCATGTTCCTCTATGGGTTCAGAAAATTCTACCAAGTCTTTCAATAGCCACTGGATAAATTCAGAAATGCATGGTGGTCAAGCTGAAAACAAGGCTCCTGAAAAGTTGACATTTTGGAGATACAAGGTTTTCCCAGGCCAGCGACGATTTGATATTGGCAAGTGATGGTTTCTGTTATGGGTTGGCACTCCCAAAGCTCATTGTGATCAGTTTCGGCCCCCTGTAGAAAATGTTGCCAGGAGTCTCTGTGCCTCCAGTACAATAGTTGGTAGCAATTATCTAAAACATGTGCCCTAGATGTGTTGATGCTGTTTTAGTTATGTGCTTGGAGTGGATAAATATTGAGGGAAGAAGTCGGCTTACGGAGTGAGGGAGCAAAATGTCTGACTGAGTTGTGTGCAGTAATTAACAAGGTTGAGCTTAAAAAGCAAGTGTCAATCAAGAAGAATTTTCACAGTTAGCATTCGGGAAATGAGTTACGTAGCCTAAAGACAAGTAGAAAATTAAAGTGAACGATTTGGTGAGCGAAACTGTTGGAAAAAAAAGTGTTTTTGAAAATTAATTTGAGATGGTTTTGAGGCAAGAGGCATTTTAATGACAGTCAGGTACATCGGGATTATGTTTATTAGAGGAGAAACAGGCGAGCTTGATGAAATGTGTGGTAAAATGTAGTGCAGTTTTAAGATTTACTATGAATGCACTATCCCAAAGTATTAAGCATTAACATATGTTTCATGTATTCATTGCCTATGAACAGAGTATTACTATTGATGTCTTTGTATTTGCAGGCCCTAGCGCCCCTACATTTGGGGGTAGGGGAGAGCTAGGCCGATCATTCAAACAATAGGAGGGCGAGAAAAGAGAGTCATCTCATCTTGATTGCTAGCAGATTTAACTCTCATAAGGACTTTGTGGTCAACTTAGAGGAACTGTCAGCAAACTCTGCAGATGTTCTAGGTTTGAAACCGTTTTAAAGCCACAAATGAGGACTAGAGGAGCCCAGTTTGTTGGGTGGGGTAAATTAGAATTTCACATCACGTTTTCAATAGCGTCAGGTTCAGTGTTTCATGAATGAAATGGCTGTTGTTTGAATGATATAGGAGTATATGTTATATCCTTCGTCAGCTTGCGATCTTCTTGCCTTAGGATGTTTTCTGGCTTTTAGAATCCTTCAAGGGGAAGGAAAAACATTGTTCTGGCAAATAGAGGACAGCTTGTATAGCTTGTTCTTCATGCTTAAAGTGGATTAAGCATGAGACAGTACTCCTTGGCAGCAACAGTTTATGGAAGGCATCTACGTAACCATCATGATATAGAGTTCCAATGTTTGCCAACTCGAGTTTTGAAACTCTTCAATAGTGCTGAAGACTAAAGGTTTCCTCCCACTCAGTATAAGTCTCCCTGCTGTTTGACATCTTCATTAATTCAGAGGGTGAAGATGTCATGACTTGATTTTGGGCCATATTCAGTCATAGCTACTTTTATTCACTGAATCTTTGTGATTCCTTATATTCCAGGAGGATAGACAAGAATTTATTGCAACAGATTACTGAAATAAGTCTGCTTCCCTACACACTTGCCACAGCAACCATTTGTTTCGTCTAAAAGCTTTGGCGAATTTTTCAATTCTCTGTTTAGTGTCGTCATACTGTGCTCACTACATTCAGACCACAAAGAGCTAGCGTGTTAGATGGTGAGCTCAACAAATATAATGCCTAGCAAATGTTCATGGCACCCTTGTTTCTAGGGCTGCTAGATACACGTGGGAATGAGATGGGCTTGTTCATTTTAACGTGGTCCCTCCATGTCCCATTGAGTCCTAGTGATGCATGAGGATGGTTTAGGCCGCTGCTAACCCTTGGCTGGCCCTCTGCTTCGTGAGCCACGGCTGACCTGCCCGCCTGCCAAGACACGACTGCCAAACCTCAGTTCCACGACCCTCCCTGTAGGCACACCATATGCACATCCCAAAACACTGGTAACCATAGACAACTGGGCTTCCAACTTTGCCAGCGCCCTGCGAGATTCACATCCCAAGGTTGTACATTTGTCATGTAACACACATGCTTGAGTTGGTTTGGTGAAATCCCCAGAACTGCAGATTAAGTGGTCAAAACCTAGTCTTACAAGTTTTGTATCTGGCTAACCGCATGTGTGTGCTTCACGCTCTTCACTAATAGAGACCATTCATAACAGCATGGGGTTGAATTTCTACCATCGAGCACTAAAACTCACTCTGTAAGAAAAGCTCCCTATTCTGGTATTACATTACACTTAGAAGCTGGGGTCCATTTTCCATCTTTAAACTACAAGGTGGGCTTCTTAAAAACCTCCCAGCAGTTGGTGTGTAATACAACACAAAACCAATGGGGGGATCACATGAATCCCTTTTAGTTCCCCTTTCTACCTTTTGTAATCAATCATCATTGCGTATCATCTCTTGGTGACTGTGGATTTTTTGCCCCTTTGTCAGAACCGCTGTCAGAACAGAAAATCAAACCCACACTTTGCCACACTTAACAAAGCACTCATGTTACTGTACAGCTAGTGTCGGGTCTGATTGAGAAGAGCATTGTAAAGCACGTGCAGCCAGTAACATCTTGGTCCTGAGCGTCTTAAGGGGTCTGTTTGTGCATGCGTAGGTATGCATTGACAGGATTTGGCCTTTTTGCTGGTGGGGTTGAAGCTGTTATTAGCTGGTGGTGTCAATGACGAGGTAGATGGAACAGGCTCCACTCTCCCCCCTGTGGTTCGTATGATCTGTGAGCCGTGCACTTGGGTTTTAGAGTCGGTGGGTGGGCGGTGGCTGAGGGGGTTTGACGGCTGACATGAGTCATGCTGCTCTATTTGCGGAGGTAGAGCTTAATGGTGTGCCGGTGCTTACTATATTCAAAGTTTTACAAATGAAGATCTTCATCACAATCTACAGACTTACATCGGAGAGTACGAGCCTGGACCAGGACCTAATGTATACTCATGATGGCTGTTTGAAATGTGCTGCACCAACATTTTAAGCCTCCCACTGTTATCATCTAAAGCAATAACTCTTCCTCCTAGCCTCATACATTTAGCTGAATTACAAGAAACCAAAGATAAAGTGAGAAATAAATTGTTTGTATTTCCAAACATTTATTTCTTTGACAAATACGACCAACTAAAAATCATTGTGCCATAGGAGCTGCAATGAAACTCCCATTCCTCTCAGGATGGGCTCTTGAAAATGGTCCGTGCCTTAAATATAATTCTAACTCTTCATGCCAGGTGCTTCACAAATCCAGGAGAGATTCATCAGCTCTACACCCTGGCACTGAATCCTAGCTGTAGACGGCACACGCTCTTTTTTCATCTCCACGCATGGCTAGTCAAACTTGCCCTTGTAAAATATACTAATATACATAAGGCTTTCTGGGTCAGGAGAGGGCCAACTGCAGAATACCCAGTGTGTGGGGAAAATCGGTTTGTGCTTCTCACCTCATAAAAATCTGAGAGGGTTAGATTGAGTGAGTTGGTGTGAGGGCTTGAGGGAGATCAGATGACGCCCCTCTACCTTCACTCAAGGGTACAATTATACTGTTAGGTATTGAGATGTAGGAGGAGTGAAAGAATTATACTGTTAGCTGTGCTACAGTGGATGTTTACCGGCCCTCTTTGTCTTTGTAGCATGATATCAGAGGCTTTCAAAAGGAATTGCTGAAGCAGGCCCTATAGGGGGCCATCATGAGTGTATGGTGAGTGATTCTGGTTGGATTTAATTCATCTCTCAATTGACCGTCGACTCATGACCATGAACACGACTATGATAATGACCACTGTTTTCATTTGTAAAATGTTTCATGTTTACAAAAAGTTCCAAAGACCCATATAGCCAGATTTATTTGTCATCTATCCAAATTCTCTTCACTCTTACTGGATTCAGAAATGGTTTGAAGTCATATGTTCATATTTCATTCCCATCCAGATGAATTACTCTGGAAGGGGATAGCCTTTCTCCCCTTCCTGTTTCCTCCTGATAAGCTTCTAAAAGGGAAGCACCGCGCAACTGACACAGTGCAGTAGATAACACAGATAGGGGAAGCGTGGAGGTCTTAGTATAGCTGTGTTGTTTAGAGATTACCTCATTGGGGCACAATGGATGGCTATTTGAGGGAGTGATGACAGAACTTGTTTAATGAAGGGAGGGGATGTGATTATGATACAATATGTGAGACACAATCAAAGGCATTGGCCATTGCGATTGATGCTGCTTTGTTTGAAGTGAAGGAATCTGCATGCCTTGCTTCTATGCTGTACTGAGTTGGAATGCAGATGGTCATTTCCTGCTCCTCCATGGCATTTATAGATTTTGGTTTTGAGGTGGATTATTGTTTTGCTCAATTGAAAACCAATTCCCTCAGGGTTGGCTTGGTTGGAAGGTTATCATTTTGTTTTTACAACTCTAAAACACATCATCCATCAACACAAATTGTCCTCCTTAATTATCTAGGCAGGGTCAGGAAACATTTAAGCCAATTTTCCCATTTTGATGCACTGCCCTTTTAAGCATTGCTCAATACTCCACTCATCCGTCTCATGGAGTAGAATTGACCATTTCTACACAGCTAGTCTAGTGATGGAATCAGTGGCTGGTTTCATAGGTACCCAGAGCCTGCTGCAGATAAGACGATTTGCTGTATAAATAAACATGGCAATCTTGACTGCAAGCGTAGCGAAACGTAGCTTTGATAAATGGGAGGAATCTGCATTTGATAATGGCGGTTTTCCCACCTCAGTCAGTCTGAGATAAACCAGCCACCTTATTTATGTTTCTGCAGAAAGTAATTTGTTTCACCCCGTCATTTTGATATTCATGGATCAACAGCTATGGGAAAGGCTATGGTTATGGCGTTTTCATGATGGGGTATGACAACAGTAATTCATTTTTTTTCGGGAGGGAGTGGGGCCATCCTGTTACTCGGTTTTATATCTTCCATTGACTTTCCCCTTTCAATTTTCATTTTATAATCTGGTGCACTGAAGGTCACTGAATTATGCATTTATGCCTTTTGATAAGAACATGGCCAGGTTGTATGAAGGGCACTGTGATGCATTTCTGCTTCCTTATTGATAAGAAACACACAGCAGGGAGCCAGGTCTATATCAACATCGTGCTTGGTTGCCCCCTGCCTGAAAAGTTCTAGATACAGTGCAATCAAACATTCTTTTTCATGTCAATCTGCCCTGAACTCTGCCTCCATGAGCGGTCTTTCCCACAGAGACAAAGGAAACCTCCCAAAACACTGTCCTGTAGTAAATACACATCTCTGCTCTGGGACATGGCTAACAGCGGATTAGAGTTCACCACCGAATGGGACAGCACCAGCTCATTCACCACACTGATTGCATTTCCCCAGAATCTGCACAGGCATTTTCTCCGATGTTCACTCATCACCCTGATACTACATCCAGTCAATCCATTACCTAGGGGTCTGACAAAGACTATTTAATCTATACACAATGGCCCCGCTATTTTTCCCCTGCTGTGACCAGCACCTACTGACTGATAACATTATCAGTGGAAAAAACAAACAACCGCGTGACATCCCTACTTGCAGACAGGAAAGATGCTCGTTCTCTCTTTGGTCGATTGTAGTGTGGTTGGTCAATGATGTTTTGTTTTGCAGCTGCTCTGATGCAGAGAAGTTGAGCTTACCATCACTCAATCTATACAAGCCTTTGCTACACGGAGAGGCAAGGATATGTCCCGTTTCCTTCCTTTAGTGCCTTGTGTAGTTGAGTGTTTTTAGTTGTAATTCTGTAGCTACATACTAAACTCTGAACAATATGTATATATTAAATAACAAAATAACAACTTGGCTACAATCACTGGTAACCCAGTCCCTCATACATATGTCATGACGTCTTAGCATGACATCATGTCTGGTTGTCCCTCCAGCCCATCTCAGAAGGGAATATTGTACTTTTATGATGTTATACGATGCATTTTATGGCATTTATAATGGAGTTTCCTGCAGCATTTAAAATGGACCCATATATTTTGAAACCCCTGTTGATAGTTTGTCAAACTCGGATAATATTAAACCCCCTACGGGAAAGTGCATTTGACATCTATTACACTGGATTCTATCACTGTTATACTTTATAGGTTATAACATTAACGCTTGCATATGACCCTTTGATAGAATTTCTATTGCTAAGGTACAATTGTATTTTACGTTTTAGAACTGAATGAAAACCTGACCTGAATCAAAGCAAATTTGAACTACTCTACTAATTTTGACCCTTTGCTTTGGCCTGAGCGAGGGGTCAAATGGGCGGGATTTGCACATTTAGGATGACTTCATTGGTTCCACTGTGGAAGTCAATTTCAGTCAAATACCGTGGGAATAATCGTTCCGTTGTACCAGCCACGTTAAACAGATCACAGATCAGAATTTGAAAACATCTTAGATAATTAGTTGGCCCAGGTCCTTGAAAGCGAGGTAGATTTGGTTTGGGTTGGCTCCAGAGATGCTCCTCCATAGCTGCTGCTTTACTCTTACTCATGATGGAATGTGACAGCTGGTCATGGCAGAAGAAAAGAGGGCCTATACTGGATTGGATCCAGTTCTGTACGCTCTATTAGCGCAGCATACTTGACATTTAAAACTGTTGCAAGTGTGTCTGACCATTGAAAGCTCTCAGAAAGAAGCAGAAAGAAGCCTCTAGCCTCAAGAATCAGTTACTGCAGAATGTTTTGTTTTCAGTACAATGCCGAGCCATTCTGTGCATATATAGGCCTAAATCCACTTCATTCTCAAAATAGCTGCATTTTTTCAATTTGCGCTCGGATTACCAATCAATTGCGGTGGAGCATAAAAGCAATTTTTTTGAACAGACAGAAAGCTTTTGAACAGAAACAGAACACTGCTTTGTTCTCCAGCTGTTCCCTTGGCAATGCCACAGCACTCAGATCCTCCATTGGCTGCCTGATTTGTCATCAGCAATTAGAGCTGTCCTCATTATAAACCCTCCAGCAGATCAAAAGTGATCCAATTTCTCATAGGAACACAGTAATTTTTGAACAGAAGTTCTAACTCTCTGAGACAGACCTGCACAGCAAAATACAGAACTAAAACACAAATACTTTTCACTCGATTTTACAATGTGCTGCTTTATAGTGGAACAAGTGGCAGGGGAGCACAACAGTTCAGCACTGCAAATTATTTTCAGGGTCTGATGCACAACAGGCGGCCCATGCAGTGTAGAGGACTTCTTTTTCAGTAGACACAGCTGGACATGCCCAGGGTCTGCCAAACTGGTGATGCTAGTGAATACAGTGGTCCTGCAATGCCCAGGAAAGGAGCAAAAAGGGGAGGCAAGTAGAGCTGTCATGGAAGCACTTCAGAAAATGATTAATTGGATCAGGCTGTGCCATTCTCTCTCATTCAGTCTGTCTTGGCTCTTATTTTTTTATGCAGCGTGTCCACACCTGGTGCTCTGTGTGTGTGTGTGTGTGTGTGTGTGTGTGTGTGAGTGTATGTATGTGTGTGTGCATTTGTGCACGTATACTTGCACGGGTGTGGAAATTAGAGCGTGTGTGCCTACAGATTCTGTGGCTTCCAAACATTCGTCAAGGCTGGACTGAGGCGAAAAGTGAACAAAGAACATTGGCAGTCATCTCTGAGCCATTGCTTTCCATGGACCATCAACATCCATCTATCCCCAAAGGATAAAATCAATGCCAGGCACCGAATTTGTCCCCTGTATTCAAAAGGCTCCATTTTAATTAAAGTGTGGAGTGATTAGTTTAGGCTGCTTGAGGTGCACATTTATATAGGTCACTGTGCCAGCACAGAACTGGGCCAGTGCAATCGGTTGTGGAAGCAGAAGGTTAAAGGGATTAAATAGGTGAGGCGGGGGGGTGATGGATTGCACCTGGTGCTAAAAAGAACCACGTGATCACATGCATTGAAACTGGTGATGGTGCAGTAGTAGTGCCATGGGGTATAACGATGAATAACGATGGCTTAGTTGGCACAGTAGCATGTTGCAGCGATTGTAAGACTAATAACAGTTAGTATGTGGTTTAAAATGAGAAAACAAACAATTACATGGTGGTAAAATAGCAGAATGCTGCATGAATTCCTGTAGAAAGGACGATGTGGTGTTTGCGGCAGCAGGATGAGCTACAGCGACATCTTTCTGACACTTTGAATCATATCGCCTGTAGAGAAAACAGTGATTTATGTTTGGGAGAGGCAGAGAACTGTGCTCAGTCGGTATTTAATCAAGCATCTCATTTATCACTGTGGATGCAGACGACTCGGGGAAGCCACCCCACTTACCCGTCCACAGTCACATGCTGCAACTAACCACCTAGACCAGTGGTTCTGCAGGCTTTAGCTCCAGCTCTACTCAGGCACACCTGAACCAGTTAGAGGCTTCACACTTTCATGATACCTTAATTGGGTCAGGATTAGGAACCACTGGCCTCGACCATACCAGATGCTGACTTTGGATGGATTGATTGGCTTCTTGCAACATGTCGGAGGTGGTATCCTGGCTAACTTCCACTGGTGGGATGGATGGAAGGTGTTAAAGTTGGCTAAGGGCCTCTACCAGTACACCGATAAGAGCTGGATACTTGGAAAGTATTTTAGAAACCCTATAAATCCCTCAGCATCCAAGGCTCCTTGACATTGGCTCATTTAAATGTGTTTCTCACAATGAATGCTGTTGGGCACAATACCATACTGTAGGCATACGCCATATTTATTGGGTGAGCCGTTCTCAAATACCCATAAATTTCATATTAAGGGCTGTTCTCTTGATGTATAAAGGGGGAAACACATAACTATGTAACACTCATTTTTCCACGAGTGTTCCTGGTGGTCTTTGAGGTGTTGCTGGGGGTGTGAAACGATAATTTGCTGTTGAGTGAGGAGTGAACTCTTACACTCCCCAAACTTCGATCCCAAGTGTTTTTCAATCTGATTGCATCCACACTCCGTGGGGTAAACTTCAATTTATTTGCTGTATTAAAGTAACAGTCTGCTTGATAGTTTCCTTAACACAATGCACAATGTGTTGACAAACTGCTATTATATCAAGGACAAAAGCAATTACTCAAACATACAGTATCTCTACACCATTGCTGTATGTTGACATGATGATCTCATAAAAATTCAATTAATCTCACTGGTTTATGAGGTGTGAGGGTTTACCTCTAAATCCCAGCCCAGTACTTCACTGCTTCCGGCATGTTTCTGTGCTGTGGGAGAGTAAAGCATTAGTTTTATTAGCCATTGATTTCCCATAGCCTTCCCTTCTGAGGCTGAGGACTCATCACAACCTTTTATTGACATCATCACTCAGGGAGCGTTGTGGTGGGCTCGGGGGCCTTTTTAGCTGAGGTGGCAGTGGTGGCGTTGTTGTCAGATCACTTCTATTTTGTGCGACCCGCTAATGGGAAGTGATCGATCAATCTCTCAGATGGAGATAAGGACAAGGCAATCAATCTGCTGAAAAATAGATGAGGCTCACTCTCACTGATTGGGTTCATTATGTTTTTTTTTATCTGTATTCATTTGAGTCTGGTTCTATTTTGATGTGGCTTAGACCAGTTACCAATCAGGGAGGTGATGTATTACCTAATTAGACCTACTTCCAAATATGTCATTTCCAACATTTTAAACTACCCAGGTTAGAATTTCTTATTATATTTGGAGTCCAAAATCTTGAAGTAACAACACATTGTTTGCACTGTTGTGGAGATGAACATGTATTAACATATGTTTTCAGTAGAGTCAGAATCAGAGCACACTGGACAAGATATTGCATTACAATACATTGAATTGCAAATTGTCTCCTTGTCAAACGCTTGTTTAGAAAATAAATTGGTATAAAGAGGTATTATTATTTAGTGATATTTCAGTGTGACAACACATCCACCAAAAGTAAAATGTGTAGTCCCTGCCTTCTTTGGATTTAGTTGTGCTCCTAATCAGGAAACTGGCTTTACTGGGGACATGAAAGCAAGTCCGTGGCCTGACAAAAGAGAGACAGCCAACTTCCTGACGCTTTGCTCAGACTGTTTCACCCTCTTTGAAGCTGAGAGCCCCCGGAAGAAATCTGTTTCTCCTGATTGGCTGCTTGGGCCGACTGGGCTACGAGAGCACGGCTGCTCCGTTCTGTGGATGTTGGGGTGCTGGCGGTGGTGGTGGAGGGCACTTTATCTTAATCAGGTACGAGTTCAGTGTTGGGTCTGCTTGGTGATGAAGCCAGAACAGCTGGGCTTCAGTGATGGGAAGTAACTATCGAGAACTGCGCTCTTTTGATCATGGGAATTCATGATATTATATGATAATAATATGGACTTTTGCCACATATTGTTGTAAGTGGAACAAAGCAATGTTAGTAATTATCCATATTCTCTTTCATCAAGGTTTTTTTAAATTTCTTGCTGGTCTATTTGGAGCAGTAGTGCGAATGTCCAAATAGCAATGTAGTCTGAAGTTTTCAACTCTCCCCCAGTTTGAATAATAGATTTTGTTTGCCCAATTTGGATGACAGATGTGTGTGTGTGTGTGTGTGTGTGTGTGTGTAATTGCATGCATTTGCGCCTTTGTACATTCATTATCACTTGTGCGTTACTGGGCATGTGAACGGTTGGGGTCACCTGAGGTCACTGCATCAGTATTATCATTATAATAAGGTCTAGAGCCCTTCAGACGGAGTCAATCTGTTCTGGTCTTTGCAATGTTTGTGCAGGCTGTGTATATTCGCCACAGTGGGAGAGTCAGCTACCTTGATAAACATACACGCAGTTACCTTAATAAACACTTAATAAACAAACATAAACACCAGTAAGCCTTTAGCAAACATTCATCGTACGTGGTGAGAGAGCCGTGCAGAGCACCGTGCCAAAAGTCCCAGGAAACTGGAAACTAAAATAAAATAGGAATTGTGGACCCATATGTATGAGCTGGAATCAGTTAGGAAAAAAAGCCTAAATCTTTATGTATGTCCAAAGTAGAAAGCTTTGTCTAATTTGCTGTATTTTTATACAATTCTTTGCATGTGGTATTAAAATATGCCAGCTAACAGGTTCATCCGTTCCAACAAACTTCTCGTTGGGCGTTCTGCACCCATGGGAAAATGCCAGGAGCTGCAGGATAGGCTATTTTTAATCAATGAGAGGATAGATCCAGTGAACTGGGAAGGAGGGAAAAAATCTAGGTTAGTGCCTTGAATAGAAAATAACTTTTAAGTAATATAAAAAAAATAAAATAAAAAACTGAGACGAAACTTTTGCCAATTATTTTTTCCCCCTTTCCTTTTTTCCTTGTGCCATCAATGCCCAGCTACGTTGAACACGGTCCAACAGCAGTTTATCACTGTTCACACATTGCAAATGATGGAAAAAAAAAAAATAACTGCATCTGAGCTGGCATAAAAACAACCAGATTAATGTCATATTTCTTACAAACCAGGAAGGGGAAGAGCTTCTGCTAAACTAAACAAAAATCCTTCACGACTAGGCCACTGGCAGAATGACAGAGTTTTATAAATGGTAGCAGGACATTTATGGATTTCCCTCTCCTCCGATATTTATGCCAGTATGGCATGGGACTGAGTGTGGGAAAGTAGTCGTGCCACTTCTGGTCGGGGTATTGTTCTGCCATCAGTCTTGTTGACATGTGTGATGTTTGGGCACACCCGCGATGCTTAGTTCCTGACCTGGCAGCCCGCAGATATACAAACTAAACAGCAGACACGCAAACTATGATGTCATGGTTGATAAAAAGGGGAAAATGTAATTCACGTATTTATGTAATGATATTTTATCACACCTCATTTTCGAAGCTTCATTGATACACTACAGGATAACCATTTAGTGAAAGAGGGAAATGTTAAATAGGAAAAACATCTTTATGCACGTAGGTAGGAAGAAAAATGACAAGGGAAATGAACGGAAGAGGGAAATCTTCAACCCAGAAAGAGATGAAAAGCGAGAGGTGGTCTCTTCCCCTCTCTCTCTCTCTCTCTCCCCTCCCTGCTGTGGCCACATGCTGGCAGGACTATAGCAGCTAATAATCAGCCAATGAATGAATCACTCAGGCCCAGTTAGTCAGAGTAATGGCTTTCCACATGATTGTTCACCCTAGCATTGTGATGGGCGGATACCTCTCAATAAAACTATACCAGATCACCATCTCCACGTTGAGGTGTCCCATGTGGCGCTATACAATACACTCCCCACCGGCACGGCCTAGAGTGTTCAGTAGGGTGAAATTATGGGATTTTTCCTGAACCAGCTGTGGCGTTCGCTGGGCCCAAAGCCACGAGTTTTACTGCCAACTGCAACACCACATGGAATTAGGACACCCTGGGTAGTATATACGATGTATTGTGTCATTTTATATGTACAGAATAACTGTGTGTGCAGCCTTGAGCATGCACACACACGCACACGCGCACACACACACATGCGTGCACACACACACACACCTCTAATGAGATTATTCATTGACCCCTGACCTCAGTGCAGTCTTAGAAACTCTATGGGGTCTATGATCACTTTCTAATCCTGTTAGCATTGGATTAACACAGAGGTGATCTGCACTTTGATGCACACACACACACACACACACACACACACACTAATAGACTGCCCTTAGAGCCACTACTTGGGTTTGTGAGACGCTGAATCTAAATGAAGGTGAAATCAATAATTGGTTGTAGATGAGATGGGAGACCACCTTCCAATGTAAAGCGTTGTGAGCTAAATCAATCCCATCCATCCGTATTATCAATAAATGATCTAGTTTTTGTTTTGGACTCTCATGACAAGTCAATCAGAAACACAGTTTATGCTTTCTTCCAGATGAGCAGAGAGGGAATGTATTGATGGATGGTTCAGTGTCGTTTAAATCGCTTCTTAAAACACATTTTCTTTTAAACTGCTGTATTTGCTTGTATTATTCTTCTGCAGCCTCATTTCTGTCTATTATTATTATTATTATTATTATTATTATTAATAATAATAATCTATTTGTTGTGGCCTTATTGAACTATAGAAATATTGCTTATTAGTTATTATGATTATAATCCGATGTGTCACAAAAGAATCAATAACATTTAAATTGTGTGACATGTTAAACTGAGTACAATTCTTCTAACTGTGATCTAAAGCTCTTTTTTGAAAAGTGATATATAAATTTGGTTTATTGTTATTTTTGGTAGAGCCATGCATCCCTGCTACCTGTTTTGAGGATTTAAAGATATAGTGGGCATGCAGGTCGAATCATTTTGGTCTTTAGTGGCTTCACCTCACAAATTTGGCCTTAGGAACACGCTGTACTGCTGTGATATGGATTTGTTTTATCTGCTCAGTATGGAGGCCTTTTCTCCTCTTAGACTCTTAATCAGCTACTCTCCCGTTACTCCTGCACAAAGCCAGCGGCGGCATGAGTGGCGTGTTTACGTCTGTGGTGTGCTACTCCTAGATTAGCACTGTGTGAATAGGCCTGTCTGCTGCAGCTCTCTGCCTGTTTGGTTAATCAGCACTCAGGTTGCTCAATAAGGAGATGGAGATTTAATAGAGCTTGGCCAGATGAGGGTATTAGAAAGACGGTTGATGAATCAACTTTATTTGGCACTAACACACGTATGCATGCAGTGAATTTGTTTCTTCGTGTATCTCTGACTAGATATACACACATCACCCCACACACATGCACTTTTCCAGGTTAGAGGACAGCGCAGGCGTCAGCTACTGGACAGTCTGGAGCAGTTGGGGGTTAAGTGCCTTGCTCAAGGGCACTTCGGCATTAAAAGGGGCTTGGTACCAGCTAGTGGAGCAGAGATGAATCATTAAGTGAGATAGTAAAGGCAAAAATAGAGGGGAAGAAAGGGGCGAGTGAAGAGTAGGAGGATGGGTGACATGGAGAAGAAGAAAGAATAGAACACATGAAGACCAGAAACAGATAAAAGATCGGGGAAAACATAGGAAATGAAAAGGCAGAATAAATAAAAGACAGAGGCAGAAAAAAGGAAAGGAACGAAGGAGTGATGATGTCCATGAAATAACGTCCAAGCCAGTATCCATTAACAGCACTGTGTTTTTATGATGGTTAGCTTATCCAGCTCATTACTGCTTTCAGGGTGCAGGAGGATGCACTCTGTGACAAAAGGTTGCACTTCAGCCAGCCCTGATTACATTACGTGACAACAGTTTATACTGCAGACGTTTATCAGAGAGGAGTGGGTAGGTCAGTACACATGCTGCAGACAGACAGGCTGGCCCAGGGCCCAAATATTTAAAGGAGACTCAAGTACAATGCTATACAGTGAGATATTGGTATATGTTTCTGTGTTCTTTTGTGGAGCACATATAAAGGGAACATTTAAACTGAAGGCAAGTTTGTTCAGTCAGACCGCAGAGAGCGAGAAGACTGGGAGAGGTAGAGTCGTGTGATGTGGTGTTGTGTAGTAGTGAGTATTTGTGCACATGGTTGCCATCTCAAATCTGTGAAGTAACTTTACAAGGATGCAATTAAATATTTTTTTTATAGGTTGTAGCCGCTGACTCTGGTGATTGGAGCCTACAGTTTAGAGAGAGAGAAGATCCCTCTGTAGCCCCACAGCCTGATGAGGGTTGATTAGGGCAATAATCAATGAGGCAGGAATGATTGAGTTAATGCTGCAGCTTGAGCCTTAGATAAATAACTTGCTGCAGTTGGCCAAGAGGCTGGGGAGATTTCATTATATGTTCATTAACATGGAAACACATGCAACTGTACATACATGACACACACACACACACACACACAGTGCTCTTATGTAACCATCCATCCATGGTCAGAACATAAATAAAAATCCTTTGCCACCTTGTTGCACTGGGTTGAAGAACATGTGGAATATTTTGGCCTACTGTCACTGAAAGAGGCCTAGTGTGTGCAACCATAGACGACCACAGCACATGAAAAAAGCAAATCGCTGGTGGTGAGATCACTGTTGAGGAGAAGTACAGCATTTGCATTTTGCAACGACACACACCCAAGCACTGAAAGAAGCCCAATTCTGTCTCCACCAAAAGAAGTGGACAGGTGAAAGAAGACCTTACCCCATCACAAACGGCTCTCCAAAACCCTGCCCACTAATGTCTCTTTTCAGCCACTGATGGAAAATC
>OOFE01006133.1:2858-15248 GCA_900323365.1 Monocentris japonica
TTCCTCAGGTAAATACCAGTATAATCAGATCTGTCACACGTCTGCATTGTCCTGGACGAATGTGTGAATTCCATCAGAAACGTTTCCAAATGGGTGATAACAGCAGTAATGAAGTGCCGTCTGAAAGCCCTCTCTCCCACAGTATGCGTGTAGGCGCATTCACTCGGTGGCAAATGACGTCGATGACAAATCCTTGAATCTAGTGAATCGGCTCCAATAATCTGGTGTACGTAAAACAACCAGTCTGTGAGACTTGATCTTATTTCTAAAATTACCTTGAGCTTTAAAAGTTGAGGTTTCCCTTCATTCATTCTGGTCGGCGTTTATATTCCACCGCAGGCCAATTTGCTGGAGGCACAGCGCACGCTCACCGACCAGATACTGAGTGTGGAGCGGACTTCTTACTTATTGTCCTCGGTGACTTTAACAAGGGAAATCTCACCCACGAACTTCCAAAAAACAGACAATTTAAGTGCCCGACCAGTGAGGAGAATATATTGGATCAATGTTACACCACAGTAAGCAATGCCTATCACGCCGTCCCCCGCGCTGCACTGGGTCACTTTGGCCACGTCACACCTTCTCCGTTCTCTACACTGGCACCCTGTAGCAGCTGACCACGTCAGACCACGTCATACCTTCCCTATAGCAGCTCGCATTCAGTTAAAGACCCTGGTGCTAGCTTATAGGGCAGTGGAAGGAACAGCTCCTTCTTACCTCCAGACTATGGTCAAGCCTTACACCCCCCCCCCGACCACTTCGGTCTTCTGCCTCGAGGTGACTGGTTGCCCCATCGTTCAGAGGCCCCTGCGGCCGATCTACACAGTCAGGACTCTCCTCTGCCCTGGCCCCACAGTGGTGGAATGAATTCCCCACTGATGTCAGGACATCCATCTTTCACCGCAGGCTGAAAACCCACCTCTCCAAGAAACACTACCCTGACCCTTCCTCTTGGCACTTACTCATTTGTTTCACTTACTTGTCATTTGTTTAAATAAAAAGTAGGTAGCTAACTCATTGCACAATTTCTGGTGACTAGTAGTTCTTTTGCCTATTTATGTTGAATGCACGTATTGTAAGTCACTTTGGATAAAAGCGTCTGCTAAATGCCTGTAATGTAATGTAATGTCATGGTCCACCTGATTCCTATATACAGGCAGGTTCTAAACCTGTTGTGGGGACATCTAAGAAGTGGACCGGTGAAGCTGTGGAGGATCTTCAGGCGTGCTTGGACTGTACTGACTGGGATGTGTTCAGGACTGCTACCAACAGTTTGGATAAGTTCACAGAGGCTGTAACTTCATACATCAGCTTCTGTGAGGACTGCTGTGTCCCATCGCGCACCAGGGTGAGTTATAACAGTGACAAACCCTGGTTCACAGCTAAACTCAGACAGCTAAGGTCAGAAAAGGAGCAGGCGTTCAGGAGTGTAGACAGGGTCGAGTTTGTTGAGGCAAAGTACACGTTTCGCAAAGCCATGAGAGAGGCTAAACAACTGGACTCTGAGAAACTCCAACGGCAGTTCTCTGCAAACGACTCAGCCTCTGTCTGGCAGGGACTCAGGCAGATCACCAACTTCAAAGCAAAAGCCCCCCACTCTATTAACGGCTTGTGCCTAGCCAATGACCTTAATCAGCACTACTGTCGCTTTGAAAGGCAATGGGACAGTGCTGACACCATCCCCTGTGACTCTTTCCACTGGCTCCATCCCACCAGCTTCACCTCCCCCACCACAGCAGGGCCCTGGGCCTCTGCGCAACTACCCACCTCAGATACATGGAAATGGACACTACATGTTATATTAAAGTAAAGCCTCCACATCTGTCTCAATGCGTTACATTAACACACACACTTTGGACAATATTTTGTACATTGCACATATTCTTTAAACCGCTCATTGTGAACTTTAACATACAGCATACCCTTGCATATATACTGTATATATGCCATATATTCTTTTTATTTTATTGTTATTATTATTTTTCTCATTTCTCATAATATCTTTTCATATATTTTAGTGTGAATTTTTCTATTTTATATTGTATTCTTGACCTTTGCCCTTTACAGTACTTGCTTTTATTCTTCAAACACCAAGTCAAATTCCTTGTATGCGACAACATACTTCCAAAGTGCACACAAACAAGGTTACTCAGGGGCCATAAATCAAACCAAGTCAAGTATCACAATAATTGACGATTGTTCTGGGGCAAAAGATTGGGTTAAGTGGTGCCACTTAAAAACAAATTACTTGAAAACAAATTATCTTATTTTCTCCTTATGTCGATACATTTCCTTGTGTTTCTTTGGATTCACTGAATTGAGAGAGTCATGAATACCAAGATCTATAGCCATGAATGGACGGCTTCATGGTTCTCATCAGGGGCTGCCTGGAGTGAGAAAAGAGGGGTGGGGGAAGGGAAGAAGACACTGTCTCCATCACAAATCCCGTGTCTGAAGGGAGACATTTTAGGGGGGAAAATTCCCAGAGGATTATGTAATGAACTTTTATGGCATTGAGGAGAAACGTTGGCTGGTTTAACCGAAGTAGCCAATCAAGCTATGGCTGTTTGGAATTTGTATTACAGATTGTACACAGGAGTCCATTCTCTAGTCTAAATCTGAAAACCATCTTTTGATTCTCCTTCTAAGCGTATAACTTCATCCAGTCCATTTATGAATGGTAGAAGCAGGTTTTAGTCGTAGAGTTAGTCAGTGGAGAAACTGTGAGAGACCCTTTCATTCCATCAGTCATTCACTGAGAACGTGATTCTGACACACCAGTGAGGCTGTGTGTTATTGCAGTGACTAAGTTGGTGGGTATTTCTCTGTACCATGTAGCGCTACTACTACTACTATGACAGTATATTATGCTGAGTGGATGTTGAGTCAGACAGAGTGGAATTTTGAGTTTGATGAGAATACCTCAACGGGGTCAGCCAACGTCTTCCTCCCCAGCCCCCCAGTGCTTCCTTCATGTGAGTCATCCACACAGTCACATTCCTGGACATCCATACGTACTGAGAGTGGTTGACACATTTTGGTTTACTTCCCCCTTGTCCTTCTTTGAGGTCAGTGTTAATGTGATTAAAACCGGCTGCCTTAACACTAAAAGAATGAGAGCGTATTTTGCCGAGGCAGACGCTGGGGGGTGACGCCCCACATATCTCCAGAATCAGAAAACGTGCCTGCATTCAGGAATGTTTGAGGAGGGGTCTTGAATGAAAGGGTGGAGGGGGGAGGGGGGGTCAGGACGCTGGGTGGAGGGAAGCTGTAGCCTGTAAAGGGGTGTATGACATCATTGGACACCATAGAAGAAACCACCTCCAAGAACTGGGAAGCATGATGTTGAAATAATTGGAGGAAAAGGAAATGAGGGCTCTGTGTGTGAGTGTGTGAAACTGCCCAAGATCAGAGAGTGCCTCTCCTTTCTTTCTTTCGCCACGTTTTCCTTCTCTTTCTGCACCTTTCACACTCTCTTGTCTTTATCTCCCCAATCCACACTCCAGTTTTCTTTAATCCTTCTCCTTCCTCTCCTCTTTCCCTCTCTTTTCTATGCTCTCGAACCCCCGCCCCACCCCTCCTCCTGTATGTGTGTGGGCCGGAGGGATGGATAAGAATGTCGGACAGGAAATCTAGCTAAACCTTGACATCACTGTTTCCTCTTCCTCTTGCCTGCTTCCTAGAGTTACACTACGTACCCTACTACACTGTCCCACAACCTTTCCGCCTTTTCATCCTTGCTAACAATTGAGAGTGAGTGCGTCTGTAAGTGCTTAAGGAGTCAGGTCTTTCCCATGCAATTTCCGCGACACTGCGTGATGAAACGAACATTGTAGCAGTGACGTCTCCATTCCTGGCATATCATGACCATCTTTTGCTTTGCTGTAAACAACAGTGAATCATATGTACGACTTTCAACACAGGGTGGATGTTGGTTCCATAAAATCGATATCATCTGGCACGCAGTTCTCAGCATTTCAATTCATGCGTGCTTGAATTTGTTACCGGTGTCAGGGTCATGCTGGCAAGAACAACAATCTCCTCCAGGGGTGAGTCTCCTCTAAGACTTGTGCCCACCAGCATATGATACAGCTGCACTGGGCCAAATGAAAAGTGTGCTTTTGATTTGGGTGAAGGATAGCATTTCTACCAGTAATTTTAAACATTTGTCTACGCTTTTCTCTGCATTCCTAAAATATTTATACAATTTGGCATCACAGCAGTATTGGTGACCATTCCTGTTGTTGTTATGCATCATCTTTGTCCTGCAGTACAAGACTGGATTGTGAAACTAAGGAAGTAAAGTCTACGGCACCCTTTTCTGGAGCTTTCAAAGGCTTTGGAACTGGTCCACATTTACACGTGAGTAAAAAAGAAGATGACTGAACAGGATTTGTCTGTTCTTCTACTAAACACATCAGGAATCGAGTTTGTCTGACAAGGCTGGAGTCTTTGTTGTGTGTTTCGATCTCAATTGCTTGAGTGTGGATATTCAAAGGTAGCCTAGCTGTGTCAAAGCCTTGAGGGAGTCCCCTCTGCTTTAGCTAAATGACTCCCACTCCCTACCCAGCTGTACTTCATGAGAACTTGCCAAATTTCTTCTCCCCAACTGCTCTTATGCTTATGCGCTCTTCCTTGCCGCCCATCAATCTGGCTCACGTCCTTCTTATGTGCAGCCCTGCTTAGCATTAGAATTTGGCAAAGGTCCATCCACTTGTAGGTGGGGTACGCTGCAAAGAATGTTCATCTCAAGTCTCAAATTGAATCGAAACACATTTTTCTTGAAATGAGTGAAAGATTCTGCCAACGGGGGAAGGTAATTCCACTTGTTTTCAATGCAGTAGAATCAAATGTCAATATCTTGAAACAAGGCAGGATAAGGCAGATCGCTGAACCAGTGTCAAGAAAATGTCACTTGAAATGAAATGATCTCATTGGCCGATTTTTGGCACAAAAATCAGATTAAATGACTTATTAATATGGACACTTTTTGCAGCGTAACAGGAGCCATAATGCTATTAAAGGAGGAGGAGAAGGAGGGGCACAGTCACATTCCTGGTCCATTCTCTCGATCCTTCATGTGCCTAGGGGAGGTTAGGGGTTGAGGAGTGAGATTAGGTTCCTTGATGCCGGGAAAGATGAGAGAGGAGCGCCTGGGGAGACGAAGAGGTCCTAGGGGGTCTGAGAACCATGAGTTTGAGCTCATTACTGTAACTTTAGGCTCTGTGCCCACCTAGGTGTCTCCTCCAAACTATGCGCCTCAGGTTTTGGATGCGCCACGCTTTGGGGTGCTCCCCTCTGTCTCAACTCCATCCACGCCACGCACAACGTCAATGTTATGGCCTGCTTGACTGACAGATCAAATTGCCCAAGAGGAGGGACTAAACCTGAGGAGAAGACATAACAGAAGTCAACGTGGAGAAAATGTTGTTTTAGTCGTCTCAGAACACATACGATCAAACAAGTAAGTACTACCTGGAAGAAAGTCAACAGCCTCTTAGAGTTTCTCAGTAGTGTCAGTTTTAGCTACTGAGCAATTGATGAGTTTCTTTTCAACAATGTTATCGCACAGCTCTCCGCTGTGCTTTGCAAAGCATCCTATCTGATCATGGCACTTAAAGGTACGGGGTCTCTTACGGCCTTTAACACACTGCTGCATTCTAATAGAGTTATCCTGTCCTCATTTGCCCTGATGCAGTCTCTCTAAAGAAACCACTTCATAACAAATGACGATGTAAAATACGCTGAGCAGATGGAGGCTAATTGAACTACTAACTGCACAGTGATGGATCTTGAGGGATTCAAGGGCTCTAAAGCACTCACATCTCAAATTTGCCTTGCTAATAGTTTCTTCTGGGATCACTTCCCTTCTATAAGAGTAATCAATCATTCTCATAACTCGCACCGAGTTGATGGATGCAGTGTTTGGATGCATACAAACCAACAACAAGAGATCTCCATCCGCTAGTAGAAGTGCAACAAGATGCAAAGAAAACATCTTGAGTGGAAATGTTGACCGTAATGAGTTTCGTCATTCGGAGTGTAAAAGGAATATGGGCACGATACCAACAGGAAAGAGCCAGCGGCTGGACAGCGTTACGGAGACTGTACAGTGTGAAGCCGTATTGGCAGAGACTAGACACAGCATAAGTGAAGGGAGAGGTCCCTTCCACAGGCATGATGAAACGTTCTGGCAACACGGTGATGCCTGTTCCACTGAGCCGAGTAAGTCCATCATGGAATGGAACCACGGACACACACGCACACACGCACACACGCACACACACACACACACACACACACACACACACACAGACTGCCAAACAAAATTTTACACCTGCAACAACTAAAGAAATACCTCAATGTAAAAGTAGTGGAATTTGCCACATAGTATAATACAATGAGTCAATGTACTATACTTCTCTGAGATTGACAACTTATCTGACGCTGTCTGAATCATCCTAATGTGGTGAACCCCAAGCAGGATGAACACAAATATTTGGCTGTAGACACTACTTGACCCAGATCTGATGTCGGTATTCATACCAATAAACATAAACTGTGCTGAACACACTCACACAGCCACGCAGTCAGCATCCCCTCACTCTCCAGCCTTCACAGTCAGAAAACTTCATCTGTCCTCTTTTGCAGCCTGCCAGCCATCTGGGACGGGCCCGCGAGGCTCCAGCCAGTGAATTAGATCAGCTATGATGTCATCCTCTGGACTCCCATTGCACCCCGGCACCCACACCCCTGAAACTAGCGACACAAACACACGTGCGTGGGTGCATACACACAGAGTGTGTGCGTGCACACAGAGCACACAGTACATTCCCCACCTCAAATCCTGCAGTAACTTATGATAAGCTCAACATGTAGCAGGTTACTCATTGCCCCCCCACGCAATGAAATCTGACAATTAAATTGGCTACAATTAAAAGTCAGACTGTTTAGCCAAAACGTGACATCTCGGCATCACTAGTCCGATTTTGATGAAACTGGGAGGGATGATGCATCTTGTCACCGATTGGTCCAAGGGGTGCCTGCATCATTCATGGGGGGCGACATGTTTCACTTGTTTTATGCTTCCGCTCATCTGTTTCTCCTTATCCTTATTTTTACCCCCACCGCATCTCTCTCCCCATCTTTCTCTTCACTTTGTGGTATTTTGGAGTGCTCTCCTCACAAGTTTTGCTCCATGTATTATTTACTCAGTTCCTTTCTGTCCAATAACCTGGTGTAAACCCAGCCTTCCCAAACCCAGGGCCTCCTGTCTGTGTTTTCTCAGCCCATCTGGCACCCCGAGCAGCTTAAAACAAATGTTAAGAATTATTTGCAAATACTGTTTGACCTACGGCTGCTGCCATGTTTTATACATGTCTGAGGGCTTCCAAGGATGAAATCCCCCCCAGAGTGCGGTGAGGTCAGTCTCTATGCAGGAGGAAACAAGCTGGCCACATGCACACTTCCTCTTTCCCTTCCTTTGTCCCTCTCTCTCTGTTTCCTCAGGGGCTCAGTGGCACAGGGGACTGACACACCAATCAATCATCTGTCTGAGCTTGGATTCAGCTATTTTGGACCGGCTAATTCTTAATTACCAGGATTAATTGCCTGCATTTTCCGGATTTACCCAATAACCCAAATACGAGTGCAACAGTATCCATATCCCCATTGCAAGGTGCACAGACCTGATATAAACCAGCAGGGATTCAGAAAGGTTCTCAACAGATTTTGGCATTGGAAAAGTAACACCACACAATACATTGACTTGAATATTGTTTCAAACTTTTTTAAATGTCTAAATTTGCTAGTTTAATTCATAGTTCATGAAACAATGGAGTCAAATACTTTTTCTGCTTTTCTACGTAGAATCAGACCACGCTTAATTGATCTTCTCAGGAAGAATGCCCATTAAATTCCATTGTAATATGGATATAATACGGACACCAAAAGTCGGCGCAGTACCAATACGTTTTTCAACACCACTGAACACGACCACATGAGGTGAGTTATGCTGTCCTGCTCTGAGTTGTTGTGCTATGAATGAGGTACCCAGTCTTCATGTGATCTGCGCTGGTATGTGCTGTGTTTGGGGTGTGGTGTTTTACCACGGCTGGTCCTGCAACTGTAAATACTCTGGTATACCTGATAGAGAGATTGTGTGTGTGTGTGTGTGTGTGTGTGTTTGCTCACACATTAGTCTTTGATGTGTGGCCTGTCCTTTGTTTTGTTTCATTGCTATCAGAGAGATTGCTCTTCTGTTCCTGTCTCCCACAATGCATTGCTGTCTTTATCAAGTCCCACTAGAACAGCAGTGCTGGGAGACGTACCCCTCCATACCTTCCACTCCCCTATCTTTCTTCTCTCCCATTGTATACCTCCCTTCCTTCCACTCCCTTCCACTCCTTTGGTCTGTAGCCTTGAATGTCTTTCACAACTTCATTTGCTTTCTATTCCACGAATCCTGTTTTTACTCCCAACTAAGACAAGTATGGTCTTATGTAAGGTCTTACTTACAAGTAAGTATTATGACATGGAACAGTAATTGGAAATGAATACAATTACGTGCTGGATTATGGAGCAGAACCAGTTTTGGTATGTAACCTAGTTCTCTCCGTCATGCTGACTATCACGTCTTGTTTCTACTTCTGTGTGATTCAGCCCGGCAATGGAAACACGAGGGGCTTTTTCACATCTGCACTCAGCTGTGAGGAACACGTATAGCTGGCCAATCAGTTCACCTCATGCCGAGAGAGAACCACAAGCACCCAGTCACGTCTCTGCGTTGTCAGTGACAACGTTTTTAAGAGGTACAGGGAACATATGTGGAGAGATTCTGCTGTCTACAAATGCCCATAACCTCCCTGCTGGTTCACATTTTTCTACATTGTTTTAGTGTAGTGTCATCCACAGCACAACCACCGCCCCCAGAACGGCGTACCAGATCACTCGCGCTGACAAGTCAGCTTTGGCTTTCATGTTGAATGCATGAAGTGAGCTTGAGGAACGTTGACTATGTATGTCAAAAGCAACACCCTCCATCCCAGAGGGAAAATGTTCCTACTTTTTTTATTACTGAAAAAAGAAAATATCAAAAAAAGATAATAGCATAAACACTATCAACCAATATGCTAACAACAAAGATTTTGTTATGAAAACAGATATTTTATGTTGACTGATATATTGGAGAGACTGTTTATAATTTGCTATTGCATAGCCCAAATCTCCGTAATCCGTTGGCCAGCGGAGCCAACAGCCGTTCTTTACTGTCCGTCAGTTGGAATGAATGACTTCCGTTAAATCGAATAAACATACAGACTGACAGACAGAGAAACAAGCAGAGCGCTCGGGATCACGGAAATGTGAAAAATACTCCACCAAACAATAAAATGGGCCCGGAAATACAAGGTACTTCACCAATAGCTGTTTTATGGTGGATTATTCCTTTAAAGAAGGATTTTCATGCCTTCAGATGTGGATATGTGTATATTTGGAGACGTGATAACATGATAACTTTGCTTTCATATACTGATACTCTACTGGCCTAGCTGTTACACAAAAAGACGTGCAACATGCAGCACATTACATTCTTCTGAACTTTAACATTTAACTTTTCAACAATGCTCAACCTCTGTGGCCTTAAATGCAGATCCAAATGGAATCTTGCATTTTCTGAGGTATTTTTTGTGAATTGTGCAGAATATGTCTCTATTGCTTCAATTGCTAGGCAGTGGTTTTGTGTCTACATGAAAGCAAATGTTTTCGGTGTCCACAAAAGCTAAGCATTTCTGAAAAGCTAAATGTGTGGTTTCCCCCTCCTCTCCTGTCATATTTCTCTCCGCAGAACTTATTAACTTCCAGGAGAAGCTGCTTCAGTGACCGAATGACTCTTTACAAGTTTACATACCATATCAACTCACTCTGTATCTCTGTCTGCTGTAAAGAGGGGATAGGGTTACTCTATAAACGGACAGCATTGCTTCATTAGATAGCTTATTAAATAGGTTATTTGACAGAGCGGCATGTGACATATCTCTGTGTTTTAAGTAGTATAGGGTTACTCCTTCCCCCGGGCCATAGCGTCTTATGAAGTGGCACAGGTTGCTTTGTGCGGGGCCCAGGTCACGGCCTGCTAAATATTTAGGGAGGGAGTACACACCGATGCAGCCCTCCCAACTTGACGGAGAGCCTTGAAACCTCAAAGAAAATAAACAGACACACGTACGGAGACAGGAGGTCGCTGCGGGAGACGGACGGGGCAGGCTGCTGACGGCGCTGGGTGAATGTATTTGACACCGTGTATGACTGGTTAACGATTATCTGAACCATTGATTTCAAAATGGCCAGAGGACCGCAGACAGTCCACCCTTCAAGTGAACACACACACTGACCTTTCTGATCAGCTCTTCACTAGGCAGCATGACAATTCATACCCAATTTGATAACTGGATACAGTTTGTATTGTGTTCCCATGATATTAATGTCGGTAATTGAAATGAATTATGATCTCATGTTGGGTTATTGTTTTAAGCTTAGTTATCCATCTACTTTGTGTTGTTCTTCTTTGCCTGGTGGTCCAGGTTGCCTTCATCTCCAATCCTGTGATATTAGGTGAAGTAATTGGATGCTGTTGAAAAGGTTTTGGTCAGGGTTTGGTTTAGGCAACTGAACTCTGGTTAAGGTTAGGGTTAATAGCAACTCAAGAGTGAATGAGAGAGAGAGAGAGAGAGAGAGAGAGAGAGAGAATGCTGGGTATGTGAGTGTGTGTGGCTCCTTTGTGAAAAACCCATGTAGGTGTCCCTCATGTGTTGACAGAGGGACTAGTTTAGGATCAAGCAGATCTTGCAGACATCTGCAGGCCAGAATCTGAAAAGAACACACACATACACACACACTGACACAAAATGACCCCACACAAACAAGCTCACCTTCTGCCACTGCTGAAAAAACAGTCGAAAATCCCAGACAAAAACACATACAAACAGTGCCACTACTTATCTCACAGACAAAAACAACGGCACAGAAAGTCACACACTGTAAATAAACTGCACAGTGGACAGGCACACACACACACACACACACACATTGCACAGAAACACACCTTCTGCCAGGGTGTTGTCCTCTGAGTGTCCATTCAAACTGCTCAAGCTGGAGATTTGTCCGTTCTTCTGCAGAGGCTGAAGGAGAGATGGAAAGATGAAACATTTTGAGTCAAGAGTTACTTTTTTTTCTAAGAATTTCAAGCACGCGATCACTTCTACACACGTTATAGCATTTGATTACACAGCGATGCGAGTGCTGAACCTTTGACCTTCCCATTACAAAACCCTGATGCCCCTTCACTAGAGCACCATAACGACTCCGATTCTATCCAACCGTTAGACGTCACTCACCATCACTCACTATAGTTGTTTTAAAAAAATGTGAATGAGCAGTTAAACACCTTTATCTCAACTGACCCATCATCATGTTTTATGATCAGCGGTTTAGGCTGCGGTTGTTACATCCTTAAATGGTGTGTGCGCTGCCACTATGCTGCACATCCATAAATAACTTTATCAGGTAGTAAAATGTACAGAGAATTGACATAAACAACATGACAAGGACCTAAAATGGTTAAACTATTAAAATGCTCTTTTCTAGTTCCCTGACTGATTTGTCCTTTTGCTCACATTTACAACACGAAGAATGAAAAAGAGCTATAGTAATCCTATTCATTTTAGAAGGGTACTATAAAAATATCACAGCAAAACTATTGGAATATTATAGAAATATTTTCAACATAAACTCACTATTGAGCACCGATGATATGAATGTTAGTAATACCAATGGAGATTAAAGAAACACCACAAAGTACTTTTGAGCAACACACTGTAAGTCCCTAGAGGAATATTATAGGTATATCATAAGGTATAATGCAAGCTATAAGGTAGGTGTATTATTATTTGGTATTTATGGACATGCTACATAACAGCATGCTAACAAGCTAGAGAGAGACACAGCCCAACTCTGTACGTGGTTACCAGCAGGTCCTGACAGAGGCGTTTTTGGGCAGAAACCAGCTCCTACTGACAGCGGGACAATGCCGGCCAGGCCAGGGCTTTGTCTGCCTGGGCCGGAGGAGAGGGAACCAGAGCCTCCCCACAGAGCTGCTAATCTAACTAATGGACAACTCAGGCTCCAGTCAAGCTCCTCCAGGAAAGCCCTGAAAAATGACACCACAGAGGAGACACTCTGGAGAGGCTGGAGGGATGTAAAAGATAGGAGGCAGAAGAGAAAGAGGGCGTGGGGGATGTCCTACATGTTTGGGAGGACCAACGCAGAGAAGAGAGGATTGTGTCTGTGTGTGTGTCTGTGTGTATGTGTGTGTTTATGCATGTAGAGAGAAAG
>OOFE01006138.1:1823-14915 GCA_900323365.1 Monocentris japonica
CTTTAGATTTCATCTCACATGAACAAGCCCATTGTGAAACGGCGGGGGCGGACATGCTGCTATTTGTAGAGAGCAGAGGCTCCAGCTACATATCCCATGACAAACCACTTCTTCCCGCGTTTGCCAATACGCACCCGGCCCGGCAACCTATCATTAGAGCGTCCCGGGGAGGTAGCTGATGTTTCCAGCTCCTATGAAGACCGTCTCTTTTTTACCCGAGCCCCAGAGTCAGCACAGTGCGGTCTCAGGAGCTAACCTTTTTTAGGGCTAAATGAAACAACAAAAAAAAAGGATCCCCACATGAAGAGTGACTGGCTTTGAGATTCAAGGAGATGTTGAGTGCAGGTTTCTACTGAAGCAGCATCAAAGCTATGGGTTACGTTTAGGTTTTTTGGATCAAGGGAAAATTGGTCCCTCGCTGATTCACTTGTATGATGTTTTTTTTCTCCAGCGATTACCTGCTCCTGGTTGATACATGGGCAACGTTTTGAAACAATGAAAATGGGCAATTTTGCCAACAACTATGCCCAACAGCGCTTTGTCATTCTAATTTGTTTTGCTCTTGCAGCGTTTCGTTGGTGTCTGGTGAAAACCTTGTATCTCCAAAATGTCAACTTTCCAGGAACTAAAAAAAAGCAGCACCGTTGCTGCTTGACCACATGCATTTCTTTAGTTAATCCAGTGGGATTTGAAATGGGTTTCATAAGCACCAAGAGTGGTAGAATTTTCTCAACCCAAAGAGGAGCGCTGAGTCCTTCAGGTTAAAATATGAAAATCACCAAGACTGGAGTTACGGGTTTATCGCACAACGGCGATTTGCTAAATCGGCAATATTTAACCTCACACCTTGAGAGCAAGCTGTGTCTTATCGTGCGTGTCACTGACTGTTGATTTCTGTTATTATTCAATGGGTGAAATGAATTTGAAAGAATCAGCGGTATTTTCCTCCGATCTGATTGGTCGTGCTCAGCTTCAAAATGTTTATGTCCCTGTTATTTGGAAGCTGGAATTTGGAATAACTTTATTCGTACCTCCAACAAGTGACCTCGACACTCCATTAACTGTAATGTCAGTGCGTTAATATCAGTGGCAACTGCTTAATCATGTTTTTTCTCTTGTCTTTTCAGCTCCCAGGTGAAGTGACTGTGATCTCCACTGAACAGCTACCGTTCTTACAATGTGGACTTATATGGTTTCATATAAATTGAACCCTTCATTTGTCTGCCCACTATCTTTTTGGCATACGTACGTTGGAAGGACAACTTCTTCTTCTGGCTTCTCTGGATCAGCCAAAGCGCCACATAACCATGATGCATTGGAAACATGCATAGGCGATATGGATGGACAATTTTACCAACGATCACCAAATATTTTTTCATTTCATCACTACACCGCTGTTTGTTAGAGGTCACTGTTCTGCAGTTTAGAGGCAGTGTTGTCGGGGAACTTCTGTATAATAAGACTTTGAAACTTGGAGCTAAGACAAGACCCTACTATGGGCTGCTGGGACGATAATAGCGATCGGCCTCCAAACCAGGACAGCGAAAACAACGTCAGTTCAGACTCTGTTGACACGGGTGTGCTTGCGAGCGATCCAGACTTCCAAAAACATGAAATGCTGTTTCAGAATGAGCGCTAGGCGTTGTTTTTTTGCAGGAGCAGTTACTTGATGTACATGCAGTGTGGTGTTTTACCACAAATGGCTGACAGTGATATGAGCGGTTATAAATATGGCCAGCAGAAAAAAAATCCCGGGAGAATAGAAATAGCGATGCGTACTGCACCTCTGCGTTGTAACAGTGTGAGACTTCAAAATAAAATAAAAACTGTCTCTAAACTATTATTCACAAGATCCTAGTGTCATAGTACAAAATGGATGATGGCGTGCGAGGATTTATTCGACCACCACACCCACTCTTTCTCTCCTCTCTCTTTAAACTCTCTCTCTCTCTGAGTCCCTCCCTCCCTCGTTCCCTCAGTCTGTTTTAATGAGGACTGTGTGCCTCTGCCTGGCCAGTCAGGAACAGTTAATTCCTCCAAAAAGAAGTTAATGTGCAATTAAGGGAATATTTACGGTCTGCTTGGACAGAAATGTTACTTTCTAGGTTGATGGCTTCAGCTACACAGAATTAGTGTGTGACCCGATGCTTGGGCGAGAGCAAAGTCATAATAATTGTGTTTCCATGCAACTGTCAAGGGAGTTTTAAGTGAACTTTTGACATGAAAAAAGAAATTTCAAAGACTTAAGAATTACTGTCAACAAAACTTCTCCGCCTCAAGTGAGCGTATGAACTTTTTTGAGGAAATATTATTGAAATTTGCCATTTTTCATTATTATTTGATACATACTTGCATGGAAATACTTGTGAAGAGGAAGTCAATATTTTGATTCATATTCAGCTCAGCTCAGTATTTATCTTATCTGTCATACTTGTTTATAGGCCAGTGGATTCTTCTCAAATCTTTGACTGCCAGGTTTCATGTTTGAATCACTGAGGGGTTAAAAAAAAGCCATGAAATGAAAATGAGCTTAAATTGGAAAAAGGTTTTTAATTAAGAAGAAAGACAAAAAATAAAAGTACAAAATAGACAATCTTTCTATACATACACACGGTAGGAAATATGAGAGAGAAAAACATAACACATACAGGTAAATAATAACACGGAATAGTATGAAACAAAGATTTCAATGTCACGTTTTTAGTTACATCGGAGTTAAGTCCAGTTAGTGAAGAGTTACCAATACACATACTACTGAATGCGTCAAGGCACATGTGTGACGTGTGTATTTTGGTCTTGGAGTTCCTATTTACAGTGTCTTTTTTTTTTTTTAAGAAGAACGTACAAATGACATCAGTAATAAAAGGAATTAAGAGTTGAGGCGTAACTGGCCTCTACGTAAGACGAAAAAGGGCTCTGGGGCCCCTGGGAATATAATACAGGAGAGGTCATTTACAGTATTTGACAGACTGAAAGACACACACAGGCACAGAAAAACACACACATACCATTGCTTGCAAATACATGCATGTAAACACTTGCATATACTAACAGAAGTGTATATACACGTGCACATGCAATCACAAATGCTCTCTCGCTCTCTCTCGCTCTCTCACACACACACACGTTCGACAACTTTACTTCATAGACATCAGATGCACCTACTGCATCGTTTAACTGCTGTCACTTCTAAAAGAATACTATGAATGGAAGAATGACGCCTTTTACACTGGGACGCCATTACAGAGCATCCACACCCCAGTGCAACAGGATGTTCCAGAGAATTCCTCCTGGGGGCGGAGCAACAGTGGTGCAGGAAACACCAGCAGTGGGACTCCTGCAGTGGCGACACCTTCGCTCCTATTGCTTTAGTTTCTGCTGTCCTATTGTTTAATATAAAAGCTCTCCAAGACCTTCTGATGGGCAGACGATGCCCAGAGTCCTGACGACAACACACTCAACTCCTAACTGAAACTGACAATACTTCCTTGGGCCAGTCCAAATTATTAATTTGCTGTGCAACAGGCCAGACGGCACCGATCAGCAGAATGGCAGAACATTCTTTATAATCTAGACTGTTTCTACAAAGGCTGCATTTACACAGGAACAGAGTCCAAAAGGCAAAAGGAAGCACACATGACTCTGACGAAGGCCTTTAACGTGACCAAAATAAAATGCTGAAATAGGGATCGGCCTATTTTGTATTGAAGACCTGTACGTGTGTGCTACCTTTTGCCTTTTGGACGTTGGACTGTGGAGTTTTCTGTTTTTGGTTTGGTTCTCTTTGTGAAACATATGAAATCGTTTCGTGGCCATGAGGAGATCGGATCTGTTGAATGTGCAGATTGAGAGGGAAGCTTGAAATCACACAAATCCACTCTTTCAGACAAAGCCATGTGTTTGAAAACAGATGGACGCTTCCCTTTCACTAACGTCACGTGATTCCTGTTGTCTACATTCGAATTTCAAAAGAATAAACATGCCACATGTATTAGGGCTAGACCGATATATCAGGCCTTAAAAGTTGGACATCAGCCAGTCAATGTTGTCCACCTCTGACACGATGGAGATCCTAACCCACCTAAAAGAATTTCAATGGCTTTCAGTGGAGAGTTTTAGTTTCAGAGGCTTTTCCACCCTGAGAGGACTAAACTTGAAACGCTGAATCAGCACAAAATATCGACTATCAGCAGCAGCTTCAATCTAAAAATAAAGGTACTGGTATTGGTCTTCAAAAACCCATATCGGTCAAACCCTAGTATGCATGGCACATGTACTCTGCACTGCAACTTGCACTTCACCACCAAACCAAAGATCGTGATCTTGTGATTTTGATTTTTGATTTTGGAAAAACACACTGGAACACATCTACCTGCCTCTGAAACCCTCACAAAGCGTCACTAGCAACCCTAACCCTAACAAAGAAATAAATCCCCTAAAGTTAGCATGTTTAGCATAGCATCTTCTACCTCTCTGATCGATGATGTTGTGAGGGGAAGTGCTGAAGTGCATCCTGACAAAGAATTGAGATCCCCGCCACACTGTAAGAAGCAGAAGAGTGTCATGAGGATAAACTTGCAGGTTCCCTTCAAAAGAAAACACATTGGGCTGGTTTCCTCCACAAGGCCTGGATCAGGCCTGGAAGTCAAAGACTATTGCGATTTTTGCTTGGATGACAAAAATAGTTAGGATAAACCAGGCCGAATTGATCTACTTGTACAGCATGTATGTGGACATCAAGGAAATCATCATCGAAAATGTACAATATACAAAAGTCTGCATATATGACGTTCACCTACATCCACAGGTTCAAATGTTCTTTAAACAGGTAATAGTTTCATACTGGTCCCCCTGTAGTCCCACGGCTGAGTGCAGGCGTACTCTCTTTGGGTGATGTCCGTTAAGTGCATTAAGGTTATTGCTACCATAGAACAATACAATGGTCCCTCAATGGTGCGGCGGTAGGAATGAACAATGCATGAGCAATAATATACAGTATTCAATACCAGTGGTACATTAGTTCATCATTGGTTTGTATGTGCAGTCAGCATGTGTGCGTGTGTGTGTGTGTGTGTGTGTGTGTGTGTGTGTGTGCGCGCATGTGCATGCACATCTAAGACACTTCTTTGAACAACAGCAATCTGGCCTACTCTTCAGATTAACTACATAGGAAATACAACTCAATACAGTATTCCGGTCCATACGAGTCAAAGGCTTATTAATAAGACATCTTAAAATATGAGTGGAATTAAAGAGGAGGCAAAATGTCATCCAAATCTTCAAAGAGACCATTAAATAACCTAGAGAGAGACGTTTTTTTTTTTTTTTTTGGTTTTTTTTCCCAGAGCTTTGGAATCTCTTATGGTTCACATTATGGAATGCACAGTGCAATAAAACAACAAGGACATTTGCTCTTTCTTTGTTTCTTCAAAACCACAGTTGTCCATTTTGTGTCTTCATTTTCTTTTTTTCCCCCCCTCTAGTCGTCTTCTTTGTTGTCTCCTTTTAGTGGTTAAACTGCATGTAATGACATCATTAAAACAAGACAGCCTCTCTGTCTTTAATCTTCCCATCTCGGTCCTTTATATGTCTCTTATGGCCAACTACTTGTTGCGCGGCCATGTTTCAATCCTGTCCGTCCTGTGTATTGGTATGAACTTTCACCTGACAGGCTTCCACTGCAGCCATTTTGCGTCCCTCTGGGTCAGCTTTTGGTTTAAGTCAATTTGGGAGGCAAAATGTAGCAAGTGAAAGCAATCCACAGTCCGAGTCTCCTTCTGAACCCTGCTGTTGGTCCTAGGTAGAGTTAAGGCAAGGTTAAGGCAAAAACAGCTGGTAACTAGTGCTTCAAGACCCTCTCGCTAAGACTAAAACCAAGTTTTCAGAATCAGCATTTGAATTCTGTCTGTTCCTGTAGGGTTTGCACAAGTGGTCACAGAATCGTGGTACTGGACTTGAGCACACGCAATCCAGTCCAGCTTGTCAATCAGGCGACATGAACGAGTCATTTAAAAAAAAAAAAAAAAAAAACAACATCTTCCTATTGCTGCTGGTGAGGTTTCAGAAGGCTGCCATACTGTAGGTAGCGCTGGTGGATGGTTGACAGCATTGAGGTGCTCATATGTCTATATGGAGGTTCGGCGTCATGTGTCGATGTGCTTGTGTGTGTGTGTGTAATAAGGCAGATGGGCGGGGCTCAGTGGCATTACAACGTCGCTCTGGCCCCTTTGTGGTTATGTGACAGCATTCGCTCCAAGGCTAGTGGTGGGGCCAGCTTCCTGAAGGCGGGTTCTGCGAGGCGATCGGTCAGGCACAACTACATGGAGTCGCCGTCGTCGTGCTCCATCGGCTCGTCAGGCAGGCTTGAGGAAAGGGCGGGAAACAGACACACGGTTAGACTGTGTGTACAAACACATGCTGTGTAGCGTGAAAATGTGATGGTATCTTTGCTCGCGTGTCCTTGTGTGTGTGTGTTGTCATGCTGGTGAGAACTACAAACAACGGCACACGTGTGCATGTGTGTGTGTGTGATCCCTACCTCTTGCTGGAAAGGACTCCCACAGAGAGCGAGGCCAAAGCATTGACAGCATCTGCCTCCTCGCAGTCTCTGCTCTGAGCAGCCAGGTAGGACAGACCCACCGATCCACTGTAAGCCTTCACACTCTGCCAGTACTGACCTACAACGTGCACAAGCATGGGTTATTAGTGTTGCCGCCAAACCTCAATCCTACTTCAACACCACCGCAAAAGACTGAACCTAATATCTGATTTTATAAACGTCCGACGCGTTCACCAAATGTGATCTGTCACCTCCAGAGGGCGTGTCCGTGCAGACTGGAGCAGTTCACAGAAGGATTGGAATCGACCGAGTGTCAGTAGGAAGGCGTTATCAGGGCTCGGTAGGCCAGACCCGCTTGTTGTGTTATGTGTTGTGTTATTACTTTATTCTCTTAATATTTATTTATGTATGTATTAAATGATTTATTGAACTATATATTCAAATACTTTATTTATTTATTTTTATTTATTTATTTATTTAGCTGTTCATTTATTTTATTTTATTACTCCATATTCAAAAGCTAGTCACAGAAATGTTTATTTCTAAACGTGAGCTCATGTGAAAATTCAAGCGCTCCATCCAGCGGTGAGGGAAACATGCACATGGACAGATGAGCGAGTAGAACGTATTGCCGAGGGACAAAAGAGAAAGAGCGGGGCGATAAATCAAAATGTAGCTTTCCAGATTTGTCATTTTCCAGTATATCTGCCCGTTAACAGTGCCTAGGATTATCGGACAGCTGTGCGTCTCCGGTGTGGAGCGACATCCAAGGGACCCGTGACGTCCCCGTTCCTCATCAAACCGTAAAGAGACACGTCGGTGGGACTGATTGCCACTGACAGCAGACGTCTGACTTTCCCATGCTGAGTCTGGATGAGGACTCGCTTAGGATCAGATGGGAGTTTAGAGAGGCGGGACCAAAGGTTCAGACAAGGACAAGTCCTGTTTGAATCCCTGGACCAGCTGGGTGAATGTGGGTGGGGAAAGAGAATGAGAGATGTTCCTCCCCTCCCTTAACAGCTACTGTCAAGGTGCCCTTGAAGAAGAGCGAGCGTGCTGGATAAATAAAGGGTAAAATAAAATATATGTTACTGCTCTCCGTCACCACTACTCACTTTGTATCTGTATGACAGTCTGCAGGGAACGAACTCCGTTAGCGTTGGGCTTCTGGAGCAGGACCTCATCTGGCAACGGCTCCTACAGGACAGAGAGAAGAGAGCATGAGTACAAGATCACATCACCCCAGTCCTGGCCTCTCTCCACTGGTTATCTACTATATTGCAGATCTTTAACCCCCTATGAGCCTCAGATCCTCTTTCTTGGTTTTGTATGATGTCTTTTATGCTATTATCTTTACTATAATATTGCTTTTACATTGTATTCTATATATGTTTTATCTTGTGGCGCCTTCTTACTGATTATTAAATCACTCTGCGAACTTTGTTTAAACAAGTGATGTATACAGTAAATAAAGTTTATCATCATAATTGTAATTGTGACCAACTCTGACCACCTATTGCATTACCAAGAAACTGTAATGTGACGTCCCATGGAGATCCACTGTGGCACTGATGTAAATTTCCATGACTTTTCTGTGACTTTCCAGAACTAAGTCAGGGCACTTCCATGGTCTAAAAATTGTACTACTTCCTGTTTTGTTTTGTTTTTTTTCGGTGCAGAAATGTTCCAAAGGGGTAAACAGTCTGGTTTCCACTACAGTTGGTCTTGCTGCGGCTAAAACCAGCTGAAAACCACCACCTAATGCAATAAATGTGCGAAACAAGTTGTAAAATGCATTCTGGTACATTCCTGTAAAATGGCCCATTTGTACAATTCCCTGGTTTTCCCTGGTTTTCCCAGACAGTTTATCAAATTCTTTGCCTCCCCCGATCTGGAATTAATCTGTCAAAATTATACCTCAAGCTATTTGCACCAATTCCGGGACCAGTGGGAACCCTGTCATTTTTTTTTTTAGCACTGAAAGTAGGTCATTCCCTCACCAAAGGGCTAAATATATTATCACGAGAGAGACATCTAAAAAAGAACTGCATTACCCAGAATGCCTGACCTGTATGCCCAGCAGGGCGCTGACACAAGCTTCAGAGGCGTCGCAGATGGCTGTGAGGTCGTGACCCCCCTCCAGGGCCAAGACCAGCCGACCCCCTGCTAGAGACATCAGCTGGCGGGTCAGGAAGCCAAAGCCTATGGTGGACACACACACACACACATTTGTCAAGGTTGAACCCCACAAGTATCAATAACCACTGAGAACTAAAGCATGGCAGGTAAGCTGCAAGCATGAATACTATAAGACTTTGAAATTGAGATTTACTAAAAATGTCCGATATCCTTTTCAAGCTGATGTATTTTTATCTTGCGTAACCTCCCAAGCCGACCAACTACTAATCCCTGTAATTATGGGTACAACAGTGATTCAAGTCCTGTAGGTACAAGGCACAGCATCTGCTCTCGGCTCCTCATGACAAGAGCAGTAATATCTATTATTACTCCTGGAGAATATAACAAAATAATAAAATTCTCATTTGCACCCCGGGGCTGAAGAAGAAGAGAGCCGTGAACTGAGGACGGTGTGTAATGGAGAACCACGCTTACATTTGGAGGAGACCTTGTAGCCTCCCAGAGGAGCCGCGTGGCCCTCGGCGGCGTCGAACCCAGAAGACACCAGAACAACCTCGGGGGAGAACTCCTGGGCTATGGGCATCACCACGGTCCTGTAGGCACAGACGCACACATGCAGCGGTGAGATGCTAAAGATCACAACACAAAATGGCCATAACATCTGCGTGGGGTTGATAGGATTCTGGATTTCCAAACTCTGTGCTGGAACAAAAACTCCCAACCCATTTCAACCATGTTGGTTTTGACATTTAATCACCCACGTGCATCAAAGTGTTGAAACGGCAGTGCAACAAAGTGCATTCGCTGTTAGTTCCCAGCGAGGCAGGGCGACGTTTAATCATCCGCTGATGCAAGCTGTTGGCACGCCGTTATATACAAACGCACTTGCAGGGAAGTCCGAACAAGGTGAAATCAAATTGACGGAAAACAGATTAAAACATGTCAAATCTGTACCAAACAATGGAGGCCACGGCACAGACACACTTCAGAATTGGCTAAAAGAGTACCGTGGTGCCATAAACAGACCCCGGGTCACGAAAGGTACAACGTCAAACCTTGTTGGCGTTGTAACTTTCGCCAGATCTTTCGGATCTGATCCCAAAAATGACGAGCAGAACCAAGGTAACAGACTTGACAAAAGACTATTATGCTCTCTAGGAGATGTTTTGGATCCTCGAGCAAGTCTAGTCTGACAAAAGCATATTGTGTTGTCGATTCTTGTAGCTGCTCGGGCTTGTTTGCGGACTTTGGGCATATGAAGTTTTCCTAATCTCATTGTTGTAAGGAAGAGAGCTGTGCTGTCCCGGGGCGGGGAGAGGCTCGGCTCTGCAGCTCGGTGCCATCGGCCCGAGTTCAAAGCCCGAGTGTGGGAGTCTGTTTCCCATTAGAGGCTTGTCACTCTCCTCACGTCATTGACAACACAGAGAAAAGAGAAAACAGTCCATCTGGGAACCATTTACCTTCATTATTCTGCCTGGGGACTCTGGAGACCTCCCTCCCCTTCACACACACACACACACACACACACATGCACGCATGTATGCACGCACATACTGCTGCCATGACTGCATGCAGATAGACAACATGAGCTCATAGACAAATATGAGGACACGCACACAAATGCTGCTATTATGACCGCATGCAGGCAGATACACAACATGGGAACATAAGACAGATACGACGCACTCAGATAATAAATTACACACACGCACGCACAGACGCAAACACGCATTGGCAGTAAGTCGAGTGAATTTATTGTGTCACCCTAACAGGTATAAGGCTGCGTGCTTATTGGTGTGTTGTGTTTAGATGCATCAAATTATTTCAACCAATCAAGCAGGCAGAAATTGTATCATATTTTTGTTGAGACACATAAACACATACAAACATACAGACACAGGCAGTCAGGAAACATACATGGGGAAGTCAACGCAAATGGGAGGTGGATATAAAGCAGAAAGTGCACACAATAGTCTCAAAACACACACACACACACACATCTAACCGCAAAAACCAACCCCACCTCCCCTGCAGACCAATAAAAGCAGCCACACTCCCCCCGGAGAGCAACTACAGACAAACTGATGGAAAGATGGAGGGAGGAAGGGAGGGCTAGAGGAGAGACGGGGACGCTTATTAAAGATCAATCAAAGAGAGAGAAAGAAGGGGAGGAGGGGGTGAAGGAGAGGAAGGAGGATGAATGAAGGATAAGGTGGAACGCCGACAAAGTCTCCCCTCTGAAGTTGAGACAGACCCAAACTTTAACCCACAAACTCAGACGAGGAACGCCTGAACCAGCTCTTACACTTTGCATTGTTTTGCTCGAAGATCATTCAACGTTTGCCAGTTGCGTTCCCCACAGAGGGGGGGGGGGTCCTGGTTCCCTTCCGAGTAAAGAAAAACTTTGAGTTATTAAGCGACGTGTCTCACCATAAGATACTAAAAGGAGATGATGCAGCCTCGAAATGAAAATTACTCCCAGGAGACATTTGCTTTCAAAACAGCTTAAAATGTTCTTGTAATGAAAGGTGGGGATAAAAAGTTTGGCTCTTTCTTGAAGTTTGATGTTCAGGAAAGATCTGCTTATTTTCACTTTGCAACTGTCACGTTAAAACTTCATTCGTGCATCATCGCCGGTGTATTTCATTTTATTTCTTGATGCAAGGGGAGCTCGCAAATGGAGAAAAAAAGATTAAGACGTTAAAACTTAAAACTGCGTCTAGTTTTAGGGCCGGCGCTCTTCTGTTTTCACACGTCTGGCCAGTACAATAGGCACAGATTCTATTTTCATGTTATCACTTGAAATAAAAGTGTACATGGTCTTCTATGTGTTGAGTAAGATTCGCCTGGGATCTGTAATACCGGTTCAAAACACCTCCTATAATATACTATGTGATAGACTTTTCTGTAACTGAGCGGATGACTACCTGAATTGTCCTGACGTGGTAAACTCCACCCACCTGACGCTCCAAGCAGGTTAAAACAGACGCTAAGAAGAGTGAGAACTTCTACTGATCTGGATCTGCATCCTAAGCCATGAGAGTCACATTACGTAATAATAATATCATACTTGTAGGGAAAGTCTTTTAGGAGGTCAGAGGTCAGGGTCTGGAGCTGGTAGGGATTCAGCGGGGACACTTCAGCGGGGAGGATGTTTGTCAACGCGGGGCTTTAAACCCGGAGGTCTCTCTAGGCCACCCTGCTGCCCGACATCTGAAGACTCTTCAAATGAGCTGTATTCTGTTTTAAGTCTGAATGAATCTCACATTGATTGCGAGAGCTTTTGTGTATTGGGAGGTAATGTAATGACAGGAACTAAATGCAGCGAAGCCCATCATTGTTGAAAGGCTGCCAACCTGCAGTATTTGGTCTATTTTGTCATTCTCGTTTCATTACGTTGCCTTAGGATTATAGGCCACCCACCTCATGTGTTTATCTGTGTGTGTGTGTGCGTGTGCATGTTCGAGCATGCGTGCTTGTGCACATGCGTGCGAATGCATGCACCCCTGTGTGTGTGTTTGTGTGTCTGTGCCACTGCACCCCTTTTCCAGTAACCATGCGGTTGCCACAGTTTCCTTGGGTGAGGACGCGCCAGACAACCAAAAAAAACCCAAACTACTGAAACTTTATTGGTGCCAACCACCCACCGACAACAATTAACCGACCCGCGAGCAGGAAGTAACAGTCCGCATTCTGTCAAGTACAAAACCTGGAGACCATTTACGGTAAAGCAACAGAAGTTATTGGAAACAGGGAGCGCCAGACACATGCTCTCCAAATGAGGAGGATTAATAATTACGCAAAGAATACGTCAGAGGCGATACGGAGCCCGGCCCCTGATGCGTTTAAGTGTGTTTGTTGTGGCTCAGTGTTAGGGATACGAGAGAAATTGTCTAATTATGACCCCACTAAGAATCCTGATGACCACCACGACTGTCTGAGACAAAGATGAAATACAGCGGATAGCAAAACTACTGGGACAGCGGACTAAACGTCTGTTGTTTCGTCTACAAGATGTATTACAGGCAGAAGAACAGACCATCAGCTTTCCTTTTTTATTGGCGTCATGTTAGAAAACAATGGTGCTGGCAAAATGATCAATTTTTAGCTCACTGTCCCAATACTTACACTAGCCACAAAGACGGATATGTTGTGTTCCATCCCTTCTGAAAAAGAACCCCAGTAATCCTATAACACATTTTAGAAGGATACCATACAAATATCACAGCAAAACAACTCCCTATAGGAATATTAAAGCAAATAAAGATACCATAAAGCGGCATAAGGTGCTGTAAATTCACCACTGAGTACCACAGACACACTATAAGCCCCTATAGTTTTTCATTTTCCATGTCCTTCACCAGCACTCCACAAACCAAAAGCAGCTTAAAAGG
>OOFE01006145.1:1738-20190 GCA_900323365.1 Monocentris japonica
AGCCCCTGCACGCACTTCTCCACGGCAGGGGAGTTTGCACCAACGAGAAAGGATACAAACCGGCCCATCCGCCTATAGGTAAGATGCTCATCGGCTGACTGCATGCTTCGGACCCGAAACGATGCCATGCGGTAAACGGATCAGTGGCATTGCAAAGGTCTCGTCTAGATCACGGTTTTCCACGGTTGATATATTGCCCCATGGACCACCAGATGGGAAGATAGGCTGTTTGTTGTTGTTGGTTTAGTACTGAACTCGAGATAAATAATAATAATGAAACCTAACTTAACCTTTACCCCGCATCCCCACCTCAAGGACCCCTGGAGGTCCCCCAGTTTCAGACCCACTGGTCTAGAACATGAGTGAGCGGAACCAATGGTCTCTGATATGGCTCTTGTCTGACAGATGGCATGAGGTGCCACCTGATTAACCTCTGCCCACTGTCTTGATTAAACTGGCTGCGCGCTTATCAGTCTTGGTGGAGATGGGATTGCACCTTACGTTTGTCTCAGACTCAGCATCCCGCTATCACGAGGCTGTCCCGTCAGGCTGTATACCTTATTCATCACTGAATCCTTGCGGTAGCCTAATGCGTGGAGTGAGCAAAACCCCCGTCGCACGCCCGATGCTGATTAATCTTGGGAGTTGTGAACGGATCGCCGCTCCGCTGAACCCACATGGTATCCAAGATAGATTTTACGCAACGATAGTGCGGGCCAGTGGTTCCCAAACTGGGGCTTTGCGAGAGGTCCAGGAGGTCCCCAGTAAAACGAGGATTAGTTTAATTCCAATATTATTGTATTCACTAGAAGTCAGCGCGAGGAGATCTATTGAGTGATAATGGCTATCCCAGTTTCACCGTGTCCGCTGTTATCTTCCCAATTGCAGCGCAAAGATCTTCTCCCTGGGACAAAACCTTTATGAAGGGGGGCCCCATTTATCTATATGGGGATTTTCGACAGGAAAACGCTTAGTCTGGGTTACTGGGCTTTCCCAGATTTGCCGCCTTCCTGTGATAGACTGTAGCAAGTGCCTTGGAGTAGCGAAACCGTCTGGGTACATCTTCATATGCCTCTAGGATCGCAACTACCTGTCTCTCTGCCTGTCTCTCTGCCTGTCTCTCTGCCTGTCTCTCTGCCTGTCTCTCTGCCTGTCTCTAGCGCTTCCTAGAGCCTATAGGCTATATGGAGTGCATTAATTTGAGGCTGTCACAACCATCTCCGATTTGAAAAAGAAACAAAGAAATCAATCAATCAATAAATCAATAGGCTAAACTGACATCAGGGGTGATAAGGGCGTTATTCCCGAAGCTACGGATCTTGTTAAAGCAGAATTTAGACAGATTTAGGCTGTACCCCAAGGGTGGTGTTGAGAGTCGGATTACCGTCCAGATTAAATCTGTATGTGTGTGTGAGAGAAAGAAAGAGAGGCAGACAGACAGACAGGCAGACAGACAGACAGACAGACAGAGAGAGTTGAGCCAATGGCCTTGAATGATTTAAGACATTTCTTGGTACATCAGAGAGGTTAACTGTCACTCCTGAGTTTTAGTAGCTTGTCAACAACTAGACAAATAGGTGGTAGCCACAAAGGTTTTGGCAACATGCCACATTCTATAAAATACCACTGGGTTCATTTTGGCTGTTGACAGGCTTGGTGGGCTATTTGCACCTAGCATGCAGCCCTCACCTCTCCTTTGGATATGAAACAACATTAGAACAGAATGTGGTCTATCCATGAGTGCCATTGTTCTAGAAAATAGCCAGCATTGCTGCAAGTGGCTACTGGACTGGACTTCCATCGCACACTGTCTCAATTCTGTCTGTTTCTCTTGCAAGTCTGTGCGTGTGTGTGTGCACGTGCATGTTTGTATACACGTGTGCATTCATGTATACTTGGGTGGGGGAAGTGTGGGTGTCTGAGTGTTTGCTGTGTGTGTAATAGTTGTGAGTGTTGAGACTTCAGGCAATTGTGTGGCACTTTGGCTTTGTGCACACACACACACACACACACACACACAAGAAGCTGACATTGCTGTCGGCCCACAGTGGTAATCAGAGCATCTTTTCCTGCCCCTGGCAGTGCATTCATTGCATGGGCGCTCAGTCACAACGCAGTGATTCAGCAGAATGCCTCCGGCGCTCTCTTCTCTCTGAAGGGCCGTGTGTCAAATGGCTCCTTGGATGGGAATTGGTGAGGTGAGCCTCTGGTTTCCTGTGGTGTGGGGTTGCAGCCGTCTGTGTGCTGTACCAGCTGAGCAAGGCAAACACAGGGAGGAGGAGCTCAAGTGTCCGCGACACTCAGGAGGCCTTGAGAGTTGCAGCCTACTAAATATTGACTGGAATAACCAAACAATGGCAGAGAGGAATCTTTGCTGTCCCCCGCTTCCCCCTCTTGTTCCTTTTAGACAAAGAATGCTCACCATCACATTGTGGCTAGATTTGTGTCACAGCAATGCATGAATTTATTTTTTTCTCTTGCACTGTGATCCAAGGAGTTAGTTGGACTGTGAGGCACAGGAGGTGGTATGTGCTTTGGGGGCACTCAGACTCTGTTAGGCCCTATACGTGAATCAGAACCTGGAAAGCTTGCCAACAGATATGACTTCATGGCAGCAGGCCCCTCGCCCTTCAAGCTTCTGAAAGAGCCTTATGTTTTAACAGATTGCTCTTTGCCAAGAAACAAAAGATGATTAGGGAGCGATTCCAAATCCAGCATGCTTGAATCGTACATGCACAGACATACTATGCCTTTTTATTAACAGAGCAACAGGAAACTTGGTGCCTTTACTGACAACTTTTTAAGACTTTTTATTTGTCTGGGTTCTTTGACTGTATGTACATGCAGTTTAACTTGTGGCCAAACAGTTTCTATGTTTTAGTTCAGTCACAGTGATATTTTGAAAAGTCAGTGGTTGTTCACTTGTCTTTGTCATTAATATTTACAATAGCCATGAAGTAAAGCAACTGCAGACTTCTGACCTATAACATTTGGCAGAGAATTTAGTATGTGCATGCTCACATCGATGCCTTTTCATTTCCAAGGACCATATGGAATCACTTGCCATCACATTCTTTCACTCTATTTTTTACACATCCACAATGCCATTGACACAGCTGGTATATTTTCCTCATATCTGAAAAACTAAAGCAAGGGGTAAAAAGTCCATTCTGCAACTCCCACTGTACACTCAGGCTAATGCAATGACAACTAACCACCATCTTCTATCTGCTGTAGACGTTGCATGCACATGCAGACACAAACACTGTTAGACATGGCTCAGGTCATACGTGGTCCCAGCTGCTTGATAGCTTTATCATGGGCTTGTGCGAAAGGAAAGGCTGCATGTGTCTTTCCATCTCCCTTACCTTGAACCTCTGTGACAGGGCAGCTAATGCCAACAACTGCCACTTGTTGCAGGTGCTATGATCAGTTTATCAAGATATCACATTAGGGCTTAAAGAAAAAGCCAAAGATTTCCTACAACGTGTAATTTTTACCAAAGGTAGGGAACCTGTTTTATGGGATGCAACATGCATGCAAGTGAGGGGGATGCTCCTTTTGGGGTGCCATCTTATCTGGGGACAGTATAGCACTGTACAGTACCTGTAAGTGGGCGAAGAACTGCTTTGGCACACTTGCCCGATTCCTTACTGTAAGGTTTTACAGTGGAATTTGTATAGAGCATTGGTCACTGACACCTGGCCTGTTAGTAGCAACAGCTGTGAAACAAATCAGTACACACAGTAGTCTTTCTTGGTTAAGAGCATGTGACTCAGAAAAGGCAGTGATGTTCACATGCTGGTCTTTAAACAGGAACACATGTGATCAGACCTGACCTGCATAGGTCCTGTTAGCCTCACTGTTAACCAACACCAGGTTACTGTGCTAGCACAGGTTGAAATCGCCTCATTGTATTTGCAGAAGACAGGCAGAAGAATCAAACTCCTTGAAATCTCTTGTCATGAGTGGGACAAAAAAGTCAGAAGAGTCAGAAAACAATAGGGGCTCCAATCTTAAATGTCGGTGTTGCTCGCTGGCTAGGATGAGAGACGGGTGATTCTTTCATTGCTCCCTGCACCTCTGGGTAACCGTGGCCTCATCAACATTTGTATTCCTCAGTGCGTCCTCTTGAATGCTTCGTAATTATTGATGTTGCATCAACTCTGATTCTTTTTGACCACACTAGAGCCATGACAGAACAGCTCAAGTCAAACATCGAAAGAAAGGTGTTACAATTACTTTCAAAAGGGATTTGTATGGCACAGCCATAACGCACATCTACCTGGCACAGGTACACAAATTGAGAAGTGATAGCTACTGTTAAGATATGACTGGTTGTTCCAGGGTCTTTTGTTCTGTAATCATCTTTGTATTGTGCAACATAAATAAGTAATACAACTCATATCAAGGTGGATTACTCATTCATGAGTGTGCTATGAACCATATCATGATACTGTGATGGTATCGAATATGTTGCAGTAAACCCCCTACAAAGAAAGTGTTAACCCCAAAGTTATGTTGAAGCTAGTTCCTCGCATACTTGGGTGTTTCTTTATAGGCTGCCTTGAGTTTCGTTGTGGACGGTGAATACAGGAGTGCTCAGCACAAGCCAAAATAGCTGCTTCTGCCATCGGGGAGTTAGAATATCGTCACACCCAGCAATTGTGTTGTGGTGATGGTGACCCAAAAAGAGGTTGCGTCCGTCCATGTGGCTTGTTGAAAACCCAAACTCAGATGTGGGATGAGACCTCAGACCAAAATTAGGAGCGTACAGTAGAACAACCATCTGATAACCACTCTGATAATGTACTTTTTGCATGACTGTTTTTTGTTTTTGTTTTTTTTGCACTTAAGTTGAGTTTAGCTGCAGAAGCTGTGAACAGTTCAACAAGTTTACTACCTATTGCCCACTTGGAAAGATTTTGCATCCCTTCAGAAGCACTGTTTTGTAATTTATAATCCTTGAATTGTTCTAGATGCTATTTATACCATGCATTCAGAAAAGCAGGAAACTTTTTGATTGCAGTTAACATATTCCGTGTGCACAATACCATGGGAAAAGTTATTTCCTGGAAGTTTAGTTGCTGATTGAGAACATGCACAGGGCCAAAAGAGAATTCCTTCAAACCAACTGGATGTAAGGATCAAAACATAATTCACTCACACTGACAGTTGTACAGAAATGGGAGAAACTGGTGGAATGAACATTTGGTACAGAGTCTCTATTTTTTTAGTGCTCAAACTGTTGTGGCATGGATCCTCTTTCAACCTTCAGACTCTTAATCTCCCCATGTATTGCTTTCTTGCATTATCTGTATAAATAGATAAAATACCAATTTTTTATCCTGTCCAGTAACCTGGCTTTATGCTCTGCTGCTGTCAAGTCATGCACATAGGGCGTATCATATTGGGATCAAAGCCACTGTCATTGCTTTCGTGACCTTCCTCCACTTTGCTCACATCTTTATTAAAACACGCAGCTGATTATCTGTGCCTTTATTTTAAGTAAGTTGTGATGGGCAATGCAAGTGTGAATATATACAACTCGAGTGATTAAATCTTTGTCGCTTTAACTGTAAATGTTTTTGTTATCCAATGGCTTTAGCAGTGGTAATTGATAGCTTTTATATGTGCCACAGTTTTTCCTTTGGTCATCAGGGCCTAACATTTGGACTGCTGCACCACATCCGCACTGACTTGCATAACTCTATTGTGGGCCTACTTTGTTCACACCTCCCTTTCTGCTCTAGAAACTTTGGGGTTATCAGGCCATGGCCTTGCCTTCAAATATTAAGTAGCAGAAGCAGGCTAAGGCTGAAGGATGGTTTACTAGTGTCATGCTTTATAAGATAAAGGCCTCGGGCTCATTTATCCAAACAATTATCTTGTCGTACCCCCATTGAGAATAAATAGCATCTCTATTCAGTACTCTCTTACATCTTGTAAAGATGTAATTTCAGATGCTGTTCAGAGACTGACTTAATCAAAGACAGGACATAACAAATGTGGTGTAATTGGTGAAATCCAATGAAAGGTGGGAGAACTCATTGTCCTGGCTTTTCTGCTAACCAAATGGTATTACTGTATGCTCATAAAGACCCAGTGGAGAGAAAAACTGAAAGAAGGCTTGGCTTATCTTTCATGCTTGGGCTCCTGCCTGTAAGAAACTTGGGATATTCATGAAGCATAATTGTGCGCAGATGTTAATTTTTAAACAGAGAAGTATCAGGTGCACCTCCTTTGGCTACTCTGCTCCTCTTGTCCTAATGAAATCTTTAGCTTGAGCAGAGAGAGAGAGAGAGAGAGAGAGAGAGAGAGAGAGAGATAGCAACACAGCTTTGGGCTCAGCTGAATGGAAGAGCTGCACGTGACTTGGCTCACTTGGCCCCTGTCCAGTGTCTTGGCTGAGTTTCAGTAGTTAAACACAGACCCTCTAAGCCTCCTTTACAAGCTGGGGACCTTGAGCATGGAAAAACTGAGTTTTTGTGGCCACACTGAAGAGCCCACTTCAGAAAAGATGAATTTGGTGATTTAGTGAGTGAAAAAGAAAAGGGGACAGACACTATTGTTTGCACAAAGGCTACACTCTGTGTACTGTTGGCTGAGGATGGCAGAGTCTGTCTCAATATCTTTCAATTGTCGGCTCAGTTCAGGTACCTTCAAACCACATTTACACTTGGATTTTAGGATGATACATTTTAAAAAATTGAGATTAATTTTTTTTCTAGATTATGTCTATTTTTCCAACATCTATCTCTATAGACAAACAGAAAGTTTCTCAAATTGATTGACTTCTAAGATGAACATAACTGATGTGCCATGGCTGAGACTTTTCTTAGTCTGGCCATTTATATACCCAAGTTAGATTACAGATGAAGCAAGAATGCTCGTTTAAAAAAAAATGCAGCAGTTATTTTCAACAACAGATTTCATTGCCAGATATGTGGCATTTTAATCAAGTGCCTCAAGAAATTATTGGACTGAACAGCAGAAATTAAGAGTTTTTCCACCACGGTCGCAGGCATCATATACATAGGAATGCTTGTTTGACATATTTATTTATAGCAGTTTATAGCCTCGTAGTCTGAGCAGGGAGACACGAGGACATATCCAAACACAAACTGAGGCCTGCCAAGTCATGAGTTGTGAGATTAATTTCAAAGAGACGGCAGTGCAGCGCAGAAGCCAGAGACCCAATTCTGGTAATCACTCTGCCCCCCTCCCATCGGCTCCAGACGCTCATGCTGCGTCAGGCTCTTTGAACATCAGTTCAGTTCAGAGCCTATGTGCTTGTTACGTCTCTGTGCCCTTCTCCAAGATGGCCAGTCAGCTAAGTTGGCTACTGGTTAACCTCATTTTTTTAAACACATTCCCTCACTTCCTTGTTCATACACTAGTATGTATGGCGGTTGATTTCTCTTGCAACAGCAGTTGGCATATATTCCCCAGCCAACATTCCTCTCTGGTTCAGTGCGTCTGGCCCTGTGCACCGCGGCGGGTTTCCTTGTCAGATAAATATAACCAGGGTCATCCACTGGCACCACTGCTTCGGCCAGTTGGGGCCTGGCAAAGTCTCCACAATACCTCTGTACTAATGGTACAGCTAAGCCAAGAGGAGAGCAGAGGGCTTCTTTCCGTGGCCTCAAAGAACCTCTGGCTGGGGGTCCAGGCTTAAGAGGCTGAGCCCCAAAGATATGAGGGGGAGGGGAAAGGCTAGGTTAGGGATAAGGGACCTTAACCCCCAAAATCCTATCAAGAGGGACTTTCAGATCCCTGAGACTGTAGTGCCCCCTGGGGGAGGGAAAATTGCTTCTTGGAACTACATGAACTCATAAAATCATAAATGTGCGTCCAGCAAACCATTGGATTTTCCTCAGCTGATGACATTTGATTCAGTTCATTGTGGGATGCATTCATATGAAGTTGTTGTAGTCAGATGCCTCGGTGCTTCTTGAATTTAGCTCTTCAGATAGCGTGTCAGCTAGTAACATGTAACATCTGATGCTGTTTTCACTAGGTGTAGAGGTCTGCATGCTGCCCGGTGTCTGCTTATCCAGATTTGTGTATTTAACTATCACCTCTAAGACCAAGCCAGCTTGTTTCACTCTCATGACACTTTTTGAAAAGAGACTGGAAGGTTGTAGATTGTTGTGTAAAACTAATTTTAAACTTCTGTTGTCTTTCTTGTTCTCACGGATGTACATCAGCTGTATGTTGTTTTGACAGTCGTATGGGTAAATCTGCTTTGTAGAGTGGGGTTGGGTGAGACGACCACTGGTGTAGAAGCAGGAGTTCATCAGCTGTTGATCACTGGTCCCGCCCCCCCCTCCTCTGTCAACAAATGGGAAAGAAACATTTGGTGGCCAAAAAGCCTGGGAAAAGCATCTGGTCATTTCTGTGAAGTACCAAAATAACAAGCTGTGGAATACTTCACATTTTATGTGGTGAATAAAGAATGCAAACGAAGTATTAGTTTATTTCTAATTGAATTTCAATGATCAAAACAGATTATTATCCACTTTCAAATTTCCATTTGCTTTGTTCAGCTACATTCTGTTTGTAAAATATTTCAAATGTTATAAACAATATCCCTAGATCTCACTGGTCCCTTATATTGCCTGATCATGGGTCACTGGTAGATGTAATACAGGATCAGATTTTTCATAAATCATTGCGTTTTGAGAGTGCAGCTTGAGAAACCATATTGTCATTCCCCAAACACATATACCTGAATGCATCAGATGAATGCAAAACCTCAGCTTGGTATCAGGTTAAAAATGTGATGTTAATTGATCTGGTGCTTTTTATCCCTGTGTAGATCGTGAGTCCCGAGAACACGAGGACACCATGACCACAGAGATTACGGAGGAACTGCAGCCGGCTAAAGTGCCACTCCTTCCCAAAGACATTCTGAACAGCAAGAAAGCCCAGGCGGTGCGCAAGGAGCAAAAGAGGAAGCAGGGCAAGCAGCGCTCTATGGGCTCCCCTCTGGACTACTCCCCTCTCCCCATCGACAAGCATGAGCCCGAATTTGTAAGTAAAGTAGGTCCAAGTCACCCTTGCTAACACAAACGGTGCTGAAAGTTACTTATAGCCACATGTCATTTTAGCAAAATGTAATTATGTTTGCATTTAAAGGGGAATTAAAGTTCTTCTGTCTTTCATTGACCTCTACCAGCGACCTATTGTACCAGGTCTCTGGTACATGACACAAACAATAGTCACATTTTCACAATAGACACAAAGAAGCTAGCTAATTGGAGCAGAGATCCAACAGAAACATCAAGTGAAGAGGTGATATATCACCATGCAAAATACAGTAATAATAACAATACTGCTTTGTCATTTGTTTTTTTGGCTTGAGAATGAAACGTGTTGTGATGCTTGTAGTCCTCTCCTCCACTGGTGAATCACCTTTAATTTGAGTTTTAAGTTTGAGTTTTAATGAAAGTTTAGTTGCCATATTCTTTGTCATGTCGTACAATCCACAAACATTAGCCTTTGTAATGCAACAATGCTACCAGTGCTGCTGGATTAAACTTCACCATGTCTTCCTCCAAAGGGTCCTTGCAGGAGAAAGCTGGATGGGATCATCCAAGGAATGAAGGACACCTCTCGTGTCATGGCTCTGTCTTTGTACCTTCCCAACTGTGACAGAAAGGGATTCTTCAAGCGCAAGCAGGTTAGTTAGCTTCAACAAACAATTGCACTGAATTCAGCGTTAAAATACAAATGTTATTGGTGTTTGGGGTCACACCCGATATTTATACTCTCTTTTTGCTCTTTTCTCTACGTCCCTCCACACCACCCCATACCCTGCTTGCACTATCCTTTCCAAATCATCCTTTCCACAATCCCACCCTTTCTGTCCCTTTCACCTCTCTCCATCAAACTCTATCTATTCTATCACAGTGCAAGCCCTCTCGCGGTCGCAAACGAGGCATCTGCTGGTGCGTGGACAAATATGGTGTTCAGCTTCCCGGCACAGACTACAGCGGTGGGGACATTCAGTGTAAAGACCTGGAGAGCAGCAACAACAACGAGTGAAAAGGGGAGGAACTCTGTTTACCATCCCCACCAACCCTCCTCCTTATCCCCTAACCACCACCTGACCCAGGGCCCACACCTTCTCCTCTCCCCGTCACACCTGTCTGCTCCGCCCTCTGTTCACTTCAAGTTGTTTTTTTTTCAAAAGGAAAAAAAAGAATCCAAACAAAAGAGCAGGCTGAAAAGAGACACCTGTAATTTTTTCTTTTCTGTTTTTGCTGTTGTTGACCGAGCACTCATCTCCAAATGAGGGGGAGAAACCCCAGAAGATTTAGACCCCTTGACTATTGCCCATGGGGCCCCTTCTATAAGCCGGGTCCCCCGGCTGCAGATTCATTAAAAAATATATGCACATAATGGATATATTTTTATAGATGCTGGGGGTTTCAATACAACACTTTGTATCAAGTTAACACAAAACCATTGTGAAGAAAAAATAACATAAGGCACATTGATTCTAAACAGAACTATTTTAGGCTTTTGAATCTGATGCCACTCTGAGGTCTGAGGAGATAGCTGGAACTTTTGACGATTGGCAGAGTAAATTGGTTTTATGTCTATTTGTTTTCCAAAAGAAGAAAAAACGATAGGGATCTGCTGTAACAGTTGACTCTATCTGGGTATGTGGTTCTGTCAGAGCACTTATGAATAGGGGAACCTGCTTAGATATGTATAACTTCACAAAATGATGCGTGTATGAATGTACGTGTGTGTCCAGTGTGTATGTACAGTGTGTATGAGCCTGTGTAGGTGTATGATGGAGTGAGCCTATAACAAAAGAATGTCCTTTTTCTTTTTCTTGTTTTTGTCACAACAATTATTGCTAGTGCTTGAAGTGGTCTTGGGGCTGGCCTTCTCTTACTAGCCGATGTAAAGTATGTCTCGGGACATTGAGAGTGTTTGGAAACAAAAGCGTAAGCAGACCATTACAGATGAACCTATGTGAGTGGCTCTCTGACAATGTAGCTAGCCTGATATGCCAACTGTGCCTATTGGAACAGACACTGCCATGCAGGGTGACACAGCGCTTAACAGAGTGATGACTCTACTGGTGAAATAAAGATTAACCTGAGCTTTCAGCCGAAGTGACCTGACTTGCTCAACTCAGAAGACTACGATCATGGCAAATATTCTGACTTTGACCTATTGATGAAGAGTATCTTTAACACTTTGAATTGTTTCAGCTGGATTGAGTTGAGTGCATAATCAAACTTGCGTTCACCAGTAAGGCCAGTCGTTTCTCTGTTTCAGTTGTGTGAAGTGTAGTTTTGTATGGTATTGTTTGTGCTGTTTTCTTTGCCTTCAGTGAAGTAACGACCGCCCACCTTTGAGCCATGTTCCTTTACCAAGTGGTTTCCCCTCAGTACAGCTACTACAGTGTAACCATGGTTTATTACATTACAATTAAGTGTAGTTATTGAATGTTGCCTCTAGAAACAAACAATGACAACAATGTATTGGTGCTTGGAAAAAAAAGAAAAGATTATTTTAGCCTGTAAACAATTTGAAAAGGCCCTTCACAGTCAAAAAGTTAACCCTTTTGTGCCCTTCTGCTTTCATGCCTCTCTTAAAACAATACAAAGAATGCATTGGGAAATAGTGGACAGTTGTTCTTTATCTACAGGGGAGCATGGACAAAACAAAAGGGTTAAAGTCAATAACAGGGTCATTTAAAAAGAGTTGTTCTGTCTCTGTGTGCAAGTCACAGTGCCTTCCTACATGAAAATACATTCGAATAGTGACGTGAAAGTGACATGGATGTCATAGGGGGCAAATTCCTTTTTCAGCCCCCTCCCTCGGGGGGCTCATCCTTGTTATGACGATAGAGGTCTAGGTCTAGTCCTGATGTAGAGGAGAACAATGAATGTGGTAGGTCCTATAAGTGGTGTCACAAATGCATTGCAAATCCATTATAATCTTTCCCTGAACCTCCGGGCAATTCTGGACAAGAGTGATTTGTGAGGAACCGCTGTGTAACCACAGCCAGTTAAACCTCTCTCTTCTCTTTCTTCAACAACCAATAAGCTAAGATAATTGCTTTTTCATGTGACTGCCAATGTATATGATTGCCAGAGAGTGGAAGCCAAAGGATGTTAGATTTTGGAGTTAAATCATCACGGGGCCAGGAGGACTTCTTCTCTCTGCAAGTGCAGGCAAGCTGTTCAGGTCTGTTTTCAAGAGAGAAGCCACGTCCTCAGTTGCCACAAGACAGAAACGGTGTTAGCATCCAAAATGGCTTCTGGTTGTGAACATAATATCAAGGCTCCTTGCCCCCACTTCCCACACCAAATCCCCACCACCACTTTCGAAAAAAAAGCAGCTTGCACTTATTTTAGTTATTCAATATTGATATTGACACACAACGACGTCCTGAGATGTGGTGTCATGAAGTTAGTGGAAAAAAACAAAGCCACAAAAAGCTAAATGTTGTGTTATCTTGTGCTTACCTTTTAAAGGTGGTGCTTTGAGGTAATATTTGTCGACAGGGGCTGTGTGGCCCATGCCTGGGACCTCCAATACAGCAACATCCTTTAGGGAAAATAGATAGAAAGTAACACATACAGTACACTAGCGATGGCACATGCTCTCGTGGCCTATTGCACAGAGACGAGAGTAAGAGAGAGAAAGATAGTGAGGGGGACAAGAGAGGAAACGAGCAAGCGCCATGGGCAGTGGTCATAATCAGGGCCTAGCCACTTCCCCAATATGGGGTCACCAATTGCATGACAGTAGATACAGTTAGCAAGACAGTTACAAGAAGTGTCGGGAATCTGGGGAACACAATACTGCAACCAGGGGCATAAGTTCCACAAAGCTAGCTGGAGTTTGTGTCGTCAGTGTAAAAGAATGGTTTATGAAAAATGTGTTTAATATCTGGAGCCACTTAGTGGGTACATCAATCAAATGTGTGAACACTTAACAAATTTTCCAGATATTTTTTTTCCTGTGTTTTGGCTGTCGGTTGAGGTTCAGAAAAAAACAGCCTCTCCATTGCCAGTGTCAGTGACTTCTACCTGGCTGCGAGTAGTGGCTTCCTCAGGTTCCTAATCTCCTACTTGGTTTGAACTCATAATCACATTTCATTCTACAGTAGCACAGTAACTACAGCTTTTTTTTCTGAATGCATAACATTTTCTGGATGAAATGAGACAATACAATTGGTTATCATAATGTGGTGTTCACTGGCTTGTGAAATCAACCCATCGGTGACAGGAGGATAGTGGGAATAAAAATGGTCAGCATTTGGAACTACATAAAACAAAAAAAGACAAAAAATCTCAAATTATTAAAGTGAATATCACTGTGTAATATTTATTCAACTTGTAATTTATGTACTCTTTTAACCTTTGTCTTTTTTTGTTATGGCAAAGCATTTATTTAAATAAAGTTATGTATTCATTTAAGTGCTCTGGTGATGTTTTTATTTGTAGTGTTGCATTTGTTGTGTTGCGAGTCAGGTAGTTCACTATGCTACTTCTCATAATAGCAGAGGTTAACAATAGATTCTGTCCGCCATTGCAGTTTTTAAAAAAATATTTCATTTTATCTTTCAGCCACAGAGAAAATGCAGCCAGCAACAGTAATAAACAGACTTCACTAGCACTGACCAATCTCCAAGCCTTTAGTTGATAAAGCTCTCAGACGTTAGGCCTAGATACAGAGACAGCCCACAGGATCTCCATAGCATACAGGATGTGACTTTATAAAGCCTTGCCCAAGGGCAAGTCACCTGGTTTTCAACACTATAGTCAAAAAGATTGCACAGGAACAAGGAAGTCATTTTACATGAGTTTGAACTTCAAGGGGGAATAAAATCCAATGGGACTAGCTCACTATACAAATGACTGTGAAAAATGGGTTCGTAGCCTGAAGGAGGCTCCATCATCTTATGGAATACTTACCTTTATCACCACTTAAAGGCGGACTGGACTCCCCAGAGACACACTCACACACACACACATATGCACGTGCGTGTACACACACAAAGCATACATGTCAGAAAGGGTGTGGAATATTGCTTGTATATCCCTTGGCAGGCCTAGTAAACATGGCAGGAATGGCTTTTGAACCCATGCCAAGTCACAGTTGAAGCAATTCAGTGATTTTATTTATAATAATCACTCATTTACTCAAAATCACACACACACACACACACACACACACACACACACACACACACACACACACACACACACACACACACAGATACAGATAGGTTTGTCACAATGCTGCTCTCAGCTGGGTCTCTTTTGAAAAACAGATTTTAAAACCCAAAGCGTCAACCTGGTTAAATTAAGGTGGCACCAAATCTTTCCCTGGGGACTGGGAGACGTTGACCATCTCCAGATGTAGGTGGTTGACGCAGGGCATGAAAGGGTGGAAGGCCCACCAGTTCCTGTATAGCAAGCAGATCAAGGCCGCCATAAAGGAGGAGGTTGGGGTAATGTGTGTGTGTGTGTGTGTGTGTGTGTGTGTGGTGGGGCCACAGACTTCGACTTTGGGGAGGAGGAAACATGCGTTTGGGATTTGATTTGTGAGACAATTACTATTTGCCTTCAAAGAAACTGACAACTGCACTTAGGACTTCAAAGCCTTCATGCTCCTTTTATTACATAATTAGGCCAACAACTTTGAATGACTACATATAATGTCACCCCCTACACTCAACCTGTCCTAAAGCCAGTCACCATGTTGGGGCGAATATTTCCAGACCCCTCCTTGGAGACTCTACCTATCTGGGTCCATTGGTGCGCAGTGCCATGATACAATGAATTCTCAATATGATAAAATCAAAAGCTTTGGAGATGCTTTCACTTAGTTGTGCACCACTTTCAAGTTGCATTTTGATTGCTTGTACGTCATATCATTAAATATGACTCTTAGAAACAATGATGGGGTATTTAAAGACGTAAACTTACAAATGGTATGCAGATGTTTACACTCCATAATAGGGATCTTTGCAAATCACTGCTTGTGCTCTTGTATAATGCTATCTCTTAAAGGGGTAATGGTGGTTCTTTTCATCACTAGGATAGAGATGAAAGGAGCTTTGAAAGAATGCACAGCAGTTGGGAGTAAATCACATGACTTGGTAATGGAATCCTCTGATGCCAGTGGTTGAAGACGGCAGACAAGTGTCTGCTAGTTTTCATCCAAGCCCTTTCATCAAAGATGGACTTAGAGCCGGAATCCCAGATGGAGGGTTCCTCTACATGGAACGGATGTGACTGTATGAACCACAACTGTGTGTTTAGTTAGCTAACTTTCATTGAGACTTTCATCCTCCAGGCTTTAGGCTGGCATGTATGGCACTTTTAATGTTTCTCAGGCTTGGTCACAGTCTTTGGTATGTCAAACAAGGTCTTTCCAGGTTTAAATAATTTCTTGCCCAGAAAGGAAAAGAGGAAAAACACTAAAGATGTTTAAAGTCTGATGAAACCAAAGTAGGGAAAAGACAATCAAGAGGTTTGTACTGTTTGGATGATTCGATGAACGAGTCATTTTACATTTTACAAGTTCTCAGTTTTCAAGCTCATGCTCTAGGTTTTTAGTGTTGGATCAGTCTCAAACATATATAAACCAGATGAGCTCGGAAATTAATGAAATGTACCTTTAGTTTCGTTTAGGAGAATTCCCAAAAATATCCTGCTGCAATGAGGTTCTCCAAACACTAATATGAGATATGAGAGGGGTTCACCAAGAGCTCTGCTTTCTCAGTTTCAATCCACAGAAGATAGTACAAAGTCTCACACGTTCACCCCCTCTCCCACTATTAAATCATATTTCTCAGCCTACAGAATAGGCCTACCGTTAAATGTAGTGAACAACCAGAGAATAAACAGAGATCCTTAAGAGCACTAAGCCAAGTTTTTTTTTAACACACACACAGCCAAAAATCACACTTTACTGAAACAAAAACACTTCAGAAAAAAAGCAGCATGTCACAAAAAACACACAGAAAGCTGTAGTGTAAGAGCTTTCATATATTGCACAGTGTGATTAATTGCAGGCTTGGACTGGCATTCAGCTAACTGGCCCACTGGCACATGTATAAGGTTATGAGGGCAAAGCCATTCAGGCATGGTCTCATGATACGCTTTTGGCCAGAAGTTCAAAGAGGTCTCTCTTTACACCTTCAATCACTTTGGTTGCAAATCAATTGTGACTTTTTGTTGGGCACGGTGACACATGCAGTGCATACAGATACTGTGGTCTTGGGAGGGTTTTGAACCCGGGACTTTTGCTTTCCCAGCCCATGGCCAGACAGTCAGCATGACACTCGGTGTGGTGTTACGGGACCAGCACTCCCAGCTCGTCAGCAGCCTCAACCACAGAGGAAGGTCAGTATGGCTTGAGCTTGTTCCGTGACTTTACACCATCTTCCCTCTGCAGAGTTGACTGACTGGCTCCCACGACGACTGCTGGACACACTCCCTCTGCCCTCCACCCACTGGACCTTCCACCGACACCCTCCACTATTGACCACTTCATCCCTGTGCTACCCCCCCTTCGGAGGCCTGTTTGCACCACTTTTGCAGTTGCATTCTTGTGCACATTTTTGTATTTTTGTATCCTATCCATTATAGGGCCATTTTCAAAGAGTTCAATTTCTACTGTCTCTGTTCTACTTTTGTAGCTTTTGGATAGTCTGTTCAGGCTACTATCAATGATTTATAACACAAAATTATTTCTAGAAATATATCTAGCTTATTTTATATGAGTAAAACTACAACTTTTGCACCCAGTTTGAACTTGGATGCACAAGATAATACACGACTTCAGATAAATTATTATAGTCTTACTCAGATCGCTGGCAATCATTAGAATGTCACTATCAACTAAATGCAAGAAGGATTTGCTGGCATGTTTTTCACTTATCACGAAAGTCCTAAAGTTATAAAACCATTACTCTCCAAGTCACATTCAAAAAAGCCATTCCAAATACTTCCATAACTGTAGTAACAATAAGAATGTGTTTGAAAGAACATATGAATTCTATCTAGAATCAGATTACTGGAGTTTAACGGTTTACAGTTACTGTTTTGAAATAAGATAACTGTAACCCCACACCATGTAATCCACTACTCCCAACACTGTTTAATGGATTGCATTGGGTTTAACCCCATGTCAGTGGAGGGCCAGTCACTGTGAGGTGGAGCGGGCCCTTCGGAAAGGCGAGGTGATACTGTATAAAGTTAGACACATTGTTGTGGGCGTCCTGGTGTCACTTGTTGTCAGGGGGCCCAGAAACAAGACTCCATGTTGGTTACCTCTGTTTAAACCATGCCCTGTAGCACAAATATTTGTATGTGTGTGTGTGTGTGTGTGTGCGCGTGTGTGTGTGCGTGTGTGCGTGTGTGCACACTGGTGGCATAACAGGCATGTATTTGTGGACATGGGTTGGTATATTTATAGACATCTCAACCCACTTAGTATCACATTTGTCAATGTCAACCTCCCGTCCTAATCCCTCCTCATGTCGACACTTCATTAGTAACACACACACACACACACACACACACACATCCATGTCCACACACAGGCATATACACATATGCACGCATACACACATGCCTAGCCTTCTCCGAAGTCCCCCATACCATCCACTTCAAAAACAGTCTGCAAGCCATCTATGACCTCTGCATTTTTATCTCCACACACACACACACACACACACACACAGGATGAGGACCTCTCAGTAGCCACAGGTGACAGTACAGTATAGACAGAGGGCAGTAGAGATATATTGGTTTTTATTGACTTCATTTTCGAAGATTCTTCTTCAAGCCAATTCAAATACAGGACCACACTCAATCACAGCTACACCTTCAGTAACACTGATGCCACACAGCAAAATGTCCAGTGTTAATAAGGGTTGGTTTTTCAGTGATGTTATTTTGAGTTGACCAGATTGGAGAGTTTTTGCCCACTCATAGAGTTGATATGGTTCGGGGGTGGCCGTTCAGAACTGCCTAAAACTATTAAAGCAACTCTGATGGGTGTGGATGTCTACAGACACTGGCGTACTGTTGATTTTTACATTTTCAGAGTTAACATAACACTGATGATTTTGCTGTGAATGCCCGGTATTAAAAATAGAAGAAACACTTTTTGTTAGTGAATGCTCGATCAGAATGGGGTTTAGTTCACATTTACAATGTAGGGAGCAAAATCTAGTGCATCGCTCGTCAAAACAAACCAATGAACAAGACGGAATCAGTGGAAAATGCAGTGTGGTGAAATACGTTTGATACGTCAAAGGATTTAGTGGAGCACCTGTAAGACCCTCACTCCTATTGGCTCACAGAGAGAAAGGTTGAATAAATATGAAGCGTGGTGTTGGAGGCAGGCAGCTGCACAAACAGGAGGCCTGGCTGCCCGATCCACCAAACTAATTGAAT
>OOFE01006152.1:15159-28560 GCA_900323365.1 Monocentris japonica
AAACCCCCCCCCCCAGGGGGACTAAGAACAGAGCCCACAGGTAGATGCTGGGGTGGTGGTGGGGTGAGAGCGTCATCAGCATAAACAGCAACAGAGTGCAGAGCGGCAGCAGATTTGCAGTGGTTATGCATACGCTCAGCTGTCGCGCCACTCGAGTGTGTCTGCCTGAAATAGCTCCGCAGGCTACGTTCCATATAGAGGATGTAAATCCTGAATGTTAAAGAAATATTGGCATTTCTCAGATAAAACTGAATACAGTTAGGCTTCTTTTGTAGTATTAAGCAAAGCTTAATACAAAGCCACTAAAGATCACACATGCACAGATATTTATTGAAACCTGCATTTATTACATTTAAGTTCTTCTTCATTCTTTAAAAAAAACAAAAAAACAAAAGTGCCATCTTTGTATGTAGAGTCTGGTCAGTCTTCAATATCTTGGGTTCCAGCCATTGCCACCTGTAAGAAGCCCACATAAACTAGATTCAAATCTCAAGGGTTAAATATTTTTTGTGAAGTCTTTAACATCCAACCTTGGATATGTCACAAGTCTATTATTTGAACGTGACATACTGCCTTCATTAAGACCATGTTAGGGTCTATTTAAGGCCAAGGCATTAATTGATAGCAAGTCAAAATTTTACAATTCAGCATTTGTTCACTGCAAAAAAAAAAAAAAAAAAAAAAAAAAAAAGTTTCTTTGCTGCCTTAAAATTTCAAGTTGACTGAAATAGTACAGAATAGTTGGGTCAAAGTTCAATAAAACTCACCGAGTGAGCCTGATATAATAAGTTCAGTCAGTAAACTTCTCATAGTGTTGACTAGTATTTATTAGTTGAAGCCACTGTTTCAGTTCTAGTGCAGGAGTAAATAACTGGAATGCAGTTCCCAGACTTGGTGCCAGATTTTGCAATGTAGAGTAACAACTTTAATCACACGTGAACAAGTACACTTGTACAACAAGCAAGTACAACAAGCAGGGACTTTCAGAAGTGACAGGCTTAACTAATTGAGAATAAACCAAAAAATTGTTAGTTCTGTCGGTCTAACAACATTGCCCTGCGAAGAGCCCTTCTTACTATCTGTTCATTGTATCGCTCTGTACACTTAAGTTTTTGTTAATATCCGGGGTTTTTTTACCTGCCAATTTTTCCAGGGAGCCGATTGGTGAGGAGGCAGGCTTTTTATTCTTTTTGAACTGATAACCTGCTCTGGAGCAGGTTAGCCATTCATCATAAGTTGCTCTATGGTGACATACTCCAGTAAATGTAAACCACCTTTGTGACACCAAAAACCCTGGATTAAACAAGTTACCTTGCTAACACCATAATCCAGCTTTGTAGTATTGGCCCCTGGTCTAATTACATAATTTAAAAAAAAAAAAAAAATAAAAAAAAGCTTTTTCTGTGATTAAGCTTGTATGTCAAAGAAACTTAAATCAGATTGCCTCAAAGCATTGTCCTCACCCATCTTGCACTCCAGGCAGATTAAATGCATAACTGAATGTTTTCCAGAATCACTGGCACCAACGCTAGTTGATCAAAGTTTCTCTCAGTCTTATCACAACAGAAGCTAAAGCAGCATTTTCTTCAAATGTCAACATGTGGCTTGGTAGAAATCTTAAAAATTATGTTTTTACCCAATTTAAGTCAGTTCAACTTTGTTGCAAATATTTAAAAAAAAACATTTTTTTAAAAATTGACAGGTTAATGTTTTTCACAGCTATTTGTGAACCAATCCCTTAACTTTTTGCAACTAAGATAGATGAACCTCTGAATTGAGGAAGTAGCTGTGATGCTAACCTTTTGTTTTCCCAGGTTTGGCATAATATCCATTGCAGGACTCCTCCTGGCTGGTATACTGAGCGAAGGGTTTGTTGGATGGGTTCATCGAAGTCGGTTGCCTGTCTAAAAAGAAAATGATATTGATGACCAACATGAGATTTTCTATAGAAATCAATTTCTGCCCCCCAAAAAAGTTTAGCCTCTCATTACTGTATTTCCACAATAACCACAACTGCAACTATATTATTTATACAAGACGCTTTCAGTTGCAGAGTTTTAGCTTTTGTTTGTTTTTTCTTTTGACTTTTTGTAGGCTTCAGGCCCAGTTTGAATTGAGACCATTTGACAAGGTTTTCAGGTTTTGCAGACTCTCCTGTAGAGATAAATAATGCCGTGGAATTGTATTGAAATGTGAAAAGGCAATCAAATAGCACAATGAAGTAGAAAGATAAAGGGTATTTCTGAGGCATACTTGGATGAACATAAAACTTATAAGGTCCTAATTGGCTATTATTTTTCATTTTTCCTTTTGGTGAGGATTTAAAAGTGCTTGTTACATCATTTTATGTTTATTCGATGACAGAGGGATCATGTTATACCACAGATTACATTTATTGTGTGCTGCAGTAGACTATACCTTGCAGCCTGTTCTTCCACTGTCCATGCCTCTTTGGGTTTTTCTGTACATGTCCGTTCTCACAGGTTTCCTCAGCAGCCTTGGCCTTGTTGGCTTTTTTCGAGTCTGCCAGTGGTGAAAGTACAATACAATCTTAGCCTATACAATCTTAGCTTTTTATAAGAAAAACATTTTGCTAACAAGTAACTGCTGTTTGATATTGTTGCTTAATACTGCAAACTTACCTGAAAGTTTAAATGGGTTCTTTCTGTTCACTCCTGTGCTACTCCTGAACCCCTTGCAGAAGCAATTCCACCCCCGTAATTCAGAACACTGGACACCACAGTCCACAAAGTGCCCCTTCGATGGAGACACGACAGCCATTTTCTGGTCAGCCATCTCTACACCCAGTTGCTCACTTCTCAGCAGACTGGCTTCTTCTTGCTCCATTTCCACTTTGTTATGGCGACTCAGTTGACCAATATCTTGGTTTTCCTCCCCTACCACAGAGGGTGAGTGACAGCTTTCTACTTGCTCAGGATAGCATGGGCTTTTCTCCTGCTGCTTAATTACATCAAGAGATCCCTGGTTCGGGCTTTGATTAGCCTCAGGTTCAGAAGACCCATTTGCATCGACACCTTTCTCTTTAACACTGGGAGGCGATGAAATCACTTTACTCTGCAGGGGAGTTGTGGAAGCTGGGGTATCCTTTTCTGAAGGCTCCATACCTTGCTTCAGTTGGCCCTCCATTTTAGAGGGGTCAATTTCACACTCCATTTCTAGCCTTTTCTGTGGCCTTAGCTTCTCAGCTAGGGTACTTTGCTGAGACGTCAAGGGGAACCTATTGTGGCAATACACTTTACCTTGGTCACCAAACCAGCTGGCTGAGGGCACATACACTGGGAGAGGTTCAACAGATGACAATGAAAACCTGCGACACTGCCATTTCTCTTTATTAGCTTTCACAATTGGGTTATCATTTTGGCCTTCCTCTGTAATCTCTTCAATGATTACGTCAGGCTCTAAAATGCCATTCTGCATCAGCCACTCCTTAGAAGGGATGTAAGGGGCCAGTGATTCTACAGACCAGACAGAATCATTCATTTTTCTCTTAATCTGAACATAACTGAAGGACATTTGATGGGGAATGATATCTGTAGTGTCTTCTTGTAAAATAGAATCAGTGACATTTCCTTGCTGAGGATCATTGTCTGAGACATTCTGGGCTTTGTTCACTGAAGCTAGCAGTTCATGCTTAACCACCCTCTCTCTGGAGGGGATGAAAGGCCTGATGGAACCAGTTAGCCCCTCTGATTCACTCCGTTTTCTGGACTCACACAGCAGCTCTTTGAGTGTAAAAGGTAGTTTGAGTATCTTATAGAGGGCCTCACTTTCCTTAGAATTGAAAACATCTTCAGCATCATTGCCATCATCCGCCACCTTACTGCTCTCAGTTGAACTATGATTAACCACCTTCTCATGCTCTGCCTCAGTTTCTTCATATGACGCCAGCAGGTCCTCACTCTGAGGCAACACCTTGTCTGCCATCTTGGGCATCGCCACTGGCGGTGTACTGCATCCCCAACTCAGAATATCTGGAAAAGACACTCGTCTTTCTTTGGCAACATCATCTTCTCGGTCAGAAGAGCTACAGATGGGAACCATACTATCTGTAGAACATACTGACCACATGTCACAATGACCAAGACCCCCTTGGCTGCAAGGGGCACCATTTTCCTGACCAACGCTGACTTTATGCCTCTTCTGTGCTTCTAAAGGTACCTTGATGAGAGACTGAACAGTCTTAGGTCTTGTAGGTGGTGTTTCAAAGCAATGTTTGGCTGTGCTTATGCCTGGGCTTGTCCTGCTAACCAGTAGGTCTTCTTTGGCATTACTGTTGGGTGAGGTGTAGTTCTCCACTTCGGTATAGCCCCGTTTCCCTGTCGTGGAGGTTGAGGAGGATGGGGAGGTGGGGTTGGTCCCATGCCCAGACTCTGAGCTGGCCAGTGGGCTTCCCTCACCATATCCGGCTGTGGTTCTTGTCAGTGCTGGTTCTGTTTGGACCTCTGAGTTGACAGTCTCTCTGACAACAGAAACATTGTGTTGGGGGCGGAATCTGCGGTTCTGGTTTTGGCTCTGGTAGGGTGCACCAGCAGCAGGGACCTGAGGGTGAAGAAGGCGTCGGTAGTCAACTGGTTGAAGGTGAGGGTGGGGCAGGATGTAGCCTGGAGCCTCCATGTAGGGGGTGGGGGGCATTGGGGGCATGACCATACTGAAACCTGAGAGATGAGAAAGCCATGACAGGTCTATCACTCAAACACTCCAAATAATTCCATTCGTTGGGTGCATCAGTTCATAAACAGAACTACAGATTGAGGATAAAAAGTAGCCTCAATAAGTCCAATGCAAATTCTTTTTTATTTTAGACAATTTCAAACAAAATGTACTCAAGTGCAAAAGAGTACCATTAAAAAGCAGCTAACGTTGATCATGCCAATGACTTGAGGGTTTTTGCGCTTGAGCACATTTTTTTGCATTGATTTCAACATATGCATTCATATTGATTTTTGCCCTGATTATAAGAGAATAGAAAACTCACCCATGCCGGGGAAGCCACCAAAGGGGTTATAAGGGAAGGGCATGGGCCACTGGTAGAGGAAGGGAGGTGGAGGCGCAGCATGGACATAGAAGAATGGCCGAGGCTGGGGGGGGATCTGGGGTTGGGTTGATGGTCCTGGGTCATGGCTGGTGGTGTGGGGTCCTGGACCCTGCTGCCCACAATTTGGAGCACCGGTCACAGTATTGGCTTGAGGATTTGGGTTCCCTCTATTTGATCCTGAATGAGATGGATGCCTGTTAACACACTGTGTGGTTGCCATATTCAACCTAGATAGGAGGAGAGAGGAATACAGACAGACACATTAAAGCTACACAAGGTAATGTCACAAGTTGGTTCTCCAAATGGCAACAAAATGTAACTGAATTTTATGCATAGGATGAAAAACCTGTTGAGGAGCAGTTCAAAACCCATGGCTACAAAATGTGTTCTCGTGGCATTTAAAGAAAAAAAAAAAAACCCATCCATGAGAATTACTAGACTACATTCAAACCATGCTAAAGGCAACACATTGCACCAGCATTGTACACATTTGGCCAGCAGAAAAGTAGAGATCCTAGACCCTCTGCTGGCCAAATGTGGACACTTCAAGTAGTAATATGCTAGGTCTCTTGATATTTAGTTTTACATTACTTCATTTGAGAAAATGACAGTCTCAGTTTATAGTGTTCAGAAGATAAACATAGCTCTAAGGTCATTTAAGTTTTGAATGTTGAATTGTGCATATGTAGAATTTCATTGAGTCTTGGCCAATGATATTTTCTCCCAACATTATCCCAGCAGGCTCATATCCTACTCAAACATTAGAACATCATGTAACCAGCCTAGCAAATAATTTAAGAGGGGCAATGAGAACTGCAGTGCTTTATTTGCAGAATATAAACACTACTACAGTTAAGTAAAAACATTTGTCTATATACTGTGAATTAGTAGCAAATTCCCAATACTCACTCTTTGACATGAAATTTCATATTTAGCTTCTCAAAACATGTATGTCACATCACTTACCTTTTGGCAGGAAACTCAACTCTGAAGACTGAATACAAAGAGTACAGTATGTGTCTGATATTGGCCAGTGTTATGGAGAAGTGCATGTCCACTGTCCATTTTGTGAAGTCATGTTCAATATGTTGTGCAATTTGTGGAAAAATTAAGCTAAAGTGAAAAGCATCCACAAAGCAAGTCATGTTCTCTGTACATGTGAATAAGTGTTTCTGAATTTACAGTTCTGAATAAACACTTCAGACTCAAACCCCAGATCTCAAATGTATGTACAATCAATAGAAGCAATCTAAAGATGTGAAATGCTAGTGAAGGCAGCAATTGCTTGGACAAATTTGCATCAAATAAAATTTCATTTAGACATTTCCATACCATATTCCAATGGCTCATACAAAAAGGAGGACAGTATAGATATGAACAAATAATAAAATATATCTAGTGCTGTAAGCTATCAAAACCACCCAGAAATCATTTTCATGTTGTCATCTGCAGTACTATAAACAGCACCCAAAATAGTGTAAAGTTACCTTTCGTAACAGTTGAAAATGTGATTGAAAGGCCAGGAGGCATGAAAATGGATTAAAAGTGAAGGGCAGACACACCTGACTTCAAGTACCTGATGATGAGAGGTGGGGTGACCCCATCAGCTGATGTGAGTTAAATCCTAATCAGTAAGGATCAACACATCATTTCTGGTAAATCTGCTTAAGTAGCAACTCTTGGCAATCCGAACACACTCTTGAACCACATAGAACATTATAAAGCACTTTTATCTGCTACCTAGAAACTAAGAGAGCTTACTGATTTTTTTTTTCCAAGGAAAAATCCCCCCTTGGAGACTGTTGCACTGTTAGACATCATCAATCTGTGATGTTCAATGCATTCCAGGAGTTAATTTGTGTTGAAGTGTTGTAATTTACTTTTTTGGTGTACCCACTTTCCCTCAACCTGCCTTGTCTACTTCAGTTAGTGATTTCCTTCTTTTCCCAGATTGCCTTTCAACAACCCCCAGAAAAGAGGCATACATTTGTTGCTTACAATTAAAGGTGGGTGTATGGCCATATAAGTATAGCTAACTAGTTTGTGAACATTGGAGCATGACTATGATTGCAGCCCTTCCTTTGCAGGCCTCCCTCCCTCCAAAATGGGCAAGGAAGATATAATGAATGCCCTTTTGTATTGTCCTCAGGCTGATAGAGGGGTGACAGCAGGGTGCAGGTCAGAACATCAGCAGTGGCTAAGCTTTTTCCAGGGACATATATGAGTAAGAACTGAAAATCTCATCTGAAACCACAGTATCCGGGGAGAGTTCATCAAGGTGTTTGGTTCTGAGGAGGGCATGAAGTGGTTTGTGATCTGTCTTAACCTGAAAGGTCGTCCCCTATAGTAATAATAATAACTTTAATTTAAGAGCGCCTTTCAGAGTACCCAAAGCACTTAACAAGGAGAAAATCTAGGCTAAACAAGAAAAATAACAACTACTTCAATGCACTGCTGGAAGTGTTCAGGAGGAGGAGGATATCCCAAAGAACAACCTGTTGAATCAAAACTGCCCAAAAGGTATGGTGAAGGTGTTTAGGAGCATCGACTGGAGAGAGGAGTAGGTGAGGAGGTGCCTGCACTAAATGATAGCTCCAAGCCTTGGGCTGTAATGGCTGGGGCCAAATGTATAAAACTTTGTGTATATTTAGGTGTAGAAATCTGTGTACACACAAAACATGCATACACCGTCTTTTCATCAGATTTATAAACCCTGTGTACACATGTTCATGTGTGTTTTTTCCTGATAAATCTCAATCATCCTGAAATGTGCATACAGGAGAGGGGATCCCAGTGCTCTCTCAGCTTAATGACCACATGGCTTGTATCCTGGGCCAAACTGCCATCAGGGGCTTTGTGCCTGATGACTTGGGAGACACAGATCCACCTGCCCAGAAGGAACTTGGTATGTCGCGAGTTTGGATCTTATTGTAATAGGACTTACAATAAAACAGACTTTTTTTGTGCTTTGTTACAATGTAGAATATTTTTATTAACAGATTCTGATGATAAAGACCCTGGTGTCTCCAGCGAACAGTTTGCGGTACGGGGGAGACAATCCAGTGCCTGTGCGAGTCAATACGCATGGCTACAACCTTTATGTAGTGTTTTAGCAACCTATTGTAAGGGACTGAGGGGTATGGTATTGGATGACTATGTTCCTGCTTGTTGGTTCCATTCAGGGACGATTGAGAGAATGGCGGCCATCTCCAACCTGAGGACCCACACACCTGCAGTAACTTGACCTCATTAGCTCAACCCCAGAGGAACAAAGGAGAGCTATCTTCACTTACTGTGATGCTGCTATGAGAGAAAGGTGAGCAGGGGAAACTTCAGAAGAGAGTGTTTAGTTTGTGGTTTAACTGATAAGCCGGGTAGCGGCCCAGCCCAGTCCTCTAAGCTGGTGTGTGCCGGCCCTGGGAATGAGGACCCCAGCCCCATAGCATCCAGTTCAGAGGAAGAATTGGAGAACCCCTTCCTTCCCAGAGGAGTTGAGCTCTGAGGAAGCTGAAGATAGAACCTTGCTGTCAACCCGTTTGAGAGGCCAGTTTGGCACAGCCCAGATGGAGGATTCCGAGGGATCGTATAAGACTAGGTTCCATTGGCCGGGAGTGGTAATAGCTGTAGCTGCAAAGGGACACCAGTAAGACCAGTAAATTCTTGTTATACTTGACTGTGCCACCAGGTACTCAGAGGCCTTCCCGTTAAGGAATATGACCACACACACACACACACACTACAAATAGGCAACTTGCACATATTTCCCACTTGCACCTTATTGCACACATCTCTTTTCTTGTTATATGTTTTGTCTTTTTTTTTAGAATTTATATTTTTGACTTGTTCCTTCTTACATTTTTGACTTGTTTTTCTTCTGTTTCTGTTAAATGTTGCACCATCAGATCAAGGCAAATTCCTTGTATGTGTAAACTTACTTGGCAATAAACCCCATTCTGATTCTGAAAGGCATTGCATGGGAGCTGCTCCACATGTTCAGCTGGGTTGGGATACCCAGAGGAATCCTAATCAACCAAGGAACGGCATTTATGTCCAGGATCATGAATGACCTTTGTACGCTCCTCAAGGTAAATGTTTCCTAATGTTTTCTATCAGAGAGGTCCCACAGGCAGTCAGAGAATTCTCACCATTTGAGCTCCTGTATGGAAGACAACCCTGGGGCCTGTTCAACATTGCTAGAGAAGCCTGGGAGGAGCAATTCAGCCCACACCGCGTGATGAGTAAGTGAACCATTGCCCTCTTCACAGTGGCTTACAGCTTATTTACTTCCCAGATGTTTTGGACATTCTGATGCCAGTCAATTTAAAGAGGCACTCTCTTTGAATGGAGTCTGATAAAAGCATGTACTGTGAAAGTGGGATTAAATGTATACATTTTCACCCCAATTTTAGCATAGACATTGATATAAAAATATTTAATGCTGCTTGGGCAGAATACCTTCAAGAAATACCTTCCTCTTAGCACTATATGTTTCATTTGTTTAAATAAAAAGTAGGTAGATATCTTATTGCACTTTTACTTTAGCACCGGTTATGCTCTTAGATGCTTGTTTAGGAGGGAGATGCACTTACGATTTCTGGTGACTAATAGTTCTCTTGCCTACCTATGTTGAATGCACTTATTGTAAGTCGCTTTGGATAAAAGCGTCTGCTAAATGACTGTAATGTAATACCTAGGCTGTAAGAAAAGGGCCTTGTATAATTTCCAACAAATGGTTTGTGTTTCCATCAAAGTTGGTCCCTTAAATTCATCAGTCATACTACTGCTTGCAGTTGTTGAAAACCAAGTATGCAACACATACACACTGTTGTATACACCTTTCCCTTTCCTCAGGATCATTAAAGACATTTTGACCAAACCAGCATACTTTGGATGAGTGGCTGAATTTATGAGCTATGTGTACTATAGCCCTGATACAGGACCCTTTGGGAGTCTTTCATCTTATGGGTTTTGTACTTCGCCCAAAGGGTGCTGTCCTGCTCCATTGACTTTTTACCCTATGAAAGTTGGCAAGCCCTATAATGAAAAAAACTACATTGAATTTCACTTACCCAAACAGGTGTCCGTAATCCTTCACTTCCTTTCACCGTGGTGGCACACACTACATCTCCTATGTACAAATAAACTTTTAAGGCTAGTCTACACAGGACACTTCAGTCATGTGTCTCTCGCAGCAGAACAACTTTCATTTTAACTCTATTTTCAAGTCTATTTTTTTTTCTCAACTACGCACATAAACGCGCTATTTAAGCCCCACAGACTAGGCTTTTTAACCAATGTAACAGATGAATTTCGAAATAAATAACTAACCTCATCCTGCCTTGGTCATCCTCAAAAACGTTTTTGTTGTGGTCTGATAGGACTGAGAAGGAGAAAGGGAGCAAGTGCGTTCCTTGTGTTTGCTGCTGGAGCTAAAAACTATACTTTTTAAGTTTAATTCACACTGTGTGTTTATAGCCTATTCAAACTAAAAATTCTTCAGGAAAAACCAAAACATGCAAACTATTATTTTCAAGTTCTGTTTAGGTAGTGAACGTGCAGCAGAAACGCTACTGAAGCGGTACCAGTGTAGACACTAAATGCAGTGTAGACACTAAATGCAGGACTCACACGTAGTACTACTTGGCCTTTAAGCGCTGCTGATGTGATGCAGCCTGTGTAGACTTTGCTTTAGACTTTGCTTTACTCCAACATCTCCATTGCAATAAAATCCAAGACGGCTGACAGATGCCTCAAATTCTTCTTTGGCACTTTTCTTCTGAGCAATATGCAAGCTGCTGGCACCGCTGCTGGCATGCTCACACAAGCCATGTGCAGGACACCAGTACACGGGCAGGCGGGCGGCACGTGTGGCGCCTCTGGGTCTCTGGTGTAGCATCCCACTACCTGCACCCAATCTATCTCCTACCCACCTCCCAAATCAAAGAAACAGTTCATGAACAACCAAGATGACCTCTCTAAAAAGTCAAGTATGGAAGGCTGGTTAGCCAATGACGGGTAAGATCCCTCCTGCTAAACTTGGGATAACCTAAGACAGGCACAGTCACAATTACTTAACTCCCCTGCCATTGTGAACAGGCACAGTGAAGAACACAGCAGCAGCAGAAGAGCGAGATAAAAGCATTATCATGCCCTTGACATGCATAGCAAGTACAACAGAAACAACAATTTTTAAACAAAGCAGCAGTCTATTTTATCAAGTGGTAGTTTGGTTCAATCTGTGGGATTTGGCCCCGGGGGAAGGTTGCTCCCTCTCATGCACCTCTGCATTATAGATATGCTCCTCTAGGGTAGCATCACACTACTGGGGCCAGTTCTACCTCCTCCCCAGCCCCCAAATCAACGATAACAGTACATGAACAAGAAACACCTCCTCTCTGAAAAGTCAACTATGGATGGCTGGTTAACCAATGACAGATAAATTATATGAAAGAATTCTTAGAATTGTAAATTGTCATTTTACAGAATTCAGATTTTTTTTTTCTGTAAACTGTAAACTCCCTATTTTACCTTCATTAAAAACTGTAAACAAAATATCTGAACACCTGAATTGGTGGTGTTATAGATCACACATTTATACATAAAGTAGTAATATAATTGCTATATTACTACATATCTTATGACATAGACACTAGCTTTACTATAATGAATACCACTTAAAGGTTACTTTGTTGTATGTGGGTGTAAGTGTATCTCACAGATTGACAAACACAAAATAAAGTGGGGAAAAATTGTCATGTGAACATTTTTCGCATCTTTCTAACAGAGGGAGCCTTAAAATTGGATACTGACACTGATATAACTTGTCAATGTCAAATGTATGAACCATTCAATGTTATTTTTTCTTTACAGAATGGCGCTTCAAGCTTTGCTTAAAAAAAACAAAACTCTACACCAGGCCAGTACCTATTGTTTTAAAGGTAGTGGCAATCCTGGACCAGCCAAATATTTACTGAATATTTACTGAAGAGGGCTGTGCTGCAGGAGTTGTGAAGTATAATAAAATTGCCACACTCACAGATGGTCACACAGCCACTAAGGTCACTCTCTTGGAGGAGGTTGCCACAAAAGTTACCGAGGGCACAATTTATGCCATTCGAAATTACATTGTCCATGACGGCCCAAGGAACCATGTTCTTTAAAAGTGCACCCTTTCAGGTGAATGCAGAAATAGAGGAGCAGGCCCCCCTCCTCAGACCACCCAGTGGGGAGACTTGTGACTCTCCAGGAGAGGGTGACAGAGGTCAGTTCTATAATGTCTAACGTCAAATTGGCACTTTATAAATTGCCTACTTCTATACAATAGATATATATATATATATACTGTATATACTGTATATCTGTTATATATGTACTGTATATATATGGGGGCCAAACAGGAAATATTTATCGAACTTTGATATATATACTGTACATCCGACTTAATATATATACATCGGACTTTATATATACACCAATCAGCCATAACATTAAAACCACCTGCCTAATATTGTGTAGGTCCCCCTCGTGCCGCCAAAACAGCTCTGACCTGTGGAGACATGGACTCCACAAGACCTCTGAAGGTGTCCTGTGGTATCTGGCACCAAGACGTTAGCAGCAGATCCTTTAAGTCCTGCAAGTTGCGAGGTGGGGCTCGATCAGATTGAGATCTGGGGAATTTGGAGGCCAAGTCAACACCTTGAACTCTTTGTCATGTTCCTCAAACCATTCCTGAATAATTTTTGCAGTGTGGTAGGGCGCATTATCCTGCTGAAAGAGGCCACTGCCATCAGGGAATACTGTTGCCATGAAGAGGTGTACTTGGTCTGCAACAATGTTTAGGTAGGTGGTACGTGTCAAAGTAACTGCATTTCAGGTTTTGAAGTCGCAGTTGACATTAAAAAGTTGATGTTTTACCCACATATGACTATCACTAACTAGCATACTACAATAATTATAGCAAAACACTGATGATATTGGGTCATTTAACATTAGTATTAGCAAGTTTTTTATATGAAGTTGCAATGTCACAAAAACATGATGCTTGTTTTCCTGTTCTAACGGCCTGCCTGGTTACCTTAAGCCCTCCATTTAAGTTATCAGGATTCTCACAAAACGTTGACTATGTACTACTCTTATTTCAGTTTTGACCTAAAGGTGCAATAAGTGATTTTTATTTGCCATTAGAGGAGGCTACTATTTTACTATTTTACACTACACACACAACTGCAGGGATATTAATGGCATCTTAATTGCACACATTCTATTTTCATATGTTGGGCTAAAATAACACGGGTTTCCATCCTTTAGGATGAAATATTTGCTGAGGTTTCATGGTCACAGCTACA
>OOFE01006157.1:1756-19347 GCA_900323365.1 Monocentris japonica
ACGTAAGATATGTAAATGTGTGCAAATCAGCGTTAAGTCCCATCACACACACACACACATACACACTACGCTTTGCCATATCAACAAAACAGCTGAATCACTGGTTGTTGGGTCTTCAGTTCTTCGGACATGCACGGGTATTGTTAGGGTTTTACCGATTCTGACGCCGTGTCCAATTGTCTTTATGGATTCATATCTTTATTGATTCCTGTTAGATGAATTGTTTAAGGGGCAAAAAATGACATACAGCTTTAATGCAGCGCCCTAACGGCAAAATATGTTGTTGTTTGCAATAAATGGCAGACCGAAAGGCTCAAAAGTCTGTTGAGCAGCTGTTGGAACAAAAGGCATCCCACTGAGCAGCAGTTTCTTGGTATTGATCAGAGGAATCGATGGTAGAGGAGCTGATCGATTCAGAGGAATTGGGCAATTTGGAAGCGGGACTAAATTGGAACCGGTTCTCCATACCCAGCCCGAGTGGTATGGCTGATTTAGGAAACATACATATCCTGTACATCCTGTACAGTCAGCCTACTGTTAAAGGGGAATGCCACCCATTTTAACAATTCACATACATTATTCCCCAGGACAATTCAACTTAAATAACGCTCTTTCCTAAAGCTAGAAATCAGAGAGGGAACCCTTAAATTTATGATGTAAAATCAGGGGCTGTGCCATTGAAAATGAATGGGGCGCTGAGTTTGTGGAGCACCTGTTGAGCACCTGTCTAGCATTGCTAACAGGTACGAACCAGAATTGAAACCTCATTTTTGGTGCAAGAACTCACAACAAAAACACACAGCAAAGTCAGTGCCCCATTCATTGTCTATAGAGCAGTGGTGGGGCACAGGAAAAAACATGCACATTAAAATGGGTGGCATTCCCCTTTAACTGTGTAGCTTTTAAGGCTGGCATAAATCTTTACAATATGAAATTCAGCATATACATCATAGAAAGTAGTCTCAAACTGGTGTAAGTTCAATGAAGATATTACACCTTTTAATGGCTTTTCTTAAAGTATAACTGATATTTGGATATATTAGTGGATATATTGACGCCATATAATGATCACCTACTGGAGGTTATACAGTATATCACCCATTGTTTTACCTCTAGATCAGTGTGTGGAAGTAAGTATTTCTCCACTCAGTATCCGTTACTAGGGAATGGTAAAAAGGTAGAAAGGTAAGAAGAGAGGGCATCACCTCACCTGTGATGTCAGGACGGGTTGGAGGCACAGTCGTCATCCTGCTTGTCGATATTCAGACCCGTTTCACCCTGGCTAAAGCGCTGCAGACCGACTTGGGTCAACACCACGACTGCGGCAAGGAGGAATAAAGAGAGAGAGAGAGAGAGAGAGAGAGAGAGAGAGATGGGTTTCTAGATTAGAGAGCTAGCATCATCGGCTGGGGGTAACGTTACTTTGCCATCGCAAAAATAACGATGGACACGTCTCCTGCTTGCCTCCCGTGGCGTCCTTTCTCCCGATTTTACTCAAATATTTTGATCAAATTTTTCGAAAGCTGCTCATTTAACGTTACTGTATTTGCTAAATATAGTAACACAAAAAAATCTAGGCGCAATACTGCCACTGCTGTTTCCGAACGGTCCACAAAATACGCTACACCAAAATTGTAGTCTCTATGGTTACGTTATTAGTTCAGTGGTAGCTGGAGCGAACGGCTCATACCAAGAAAGGATACTAAAAAAAAGACATACGCCTGCAAATTTCATTTACAAGAAATTAAAACGTGCAGATCCAGTTTTGTACTATATTTTCATTGATATTTTATACATAAAAAGACGCCAGGAGTGCAAGAATCTACATGATAAAACAGATAGATTACTTATCAGAAAATCATCATATAACTGTAACGTCTCAATTTCTCCAATAAATAATTACTATTTATAGAAAGTAAATAAACCGGATAGTTCCGGTCGTCATTTCTGATTGGCCGAGTCACGATGGAAAATACACAACCTGTGACCGCATAACCGTCATTTAAATATTACTGCGCTAAACGAAAATCATCACATCACTGTGTCGCTTAGCAACCGGGTTGTTTAGCTACTGCTCGAGGACTATATGGCTTGGCGGAAGAGTAACATTTAATTATTGTTGTTATTTGATTATTGTGGATTAAACGTAAGAAACTGATTTATTGAATATTTGCACATTCTTTCTTTTTCAATAGAATCGTGTGTTCTCCAAGTTTTATGAGAGCAGTAAAGCTTGATGACGCATGTTTCGTCGCTTACTGCTTCGTTTAAGTGATTGTGGGACTCGTGTCAGAGCGCACGTGCTAGGCACGCGCCGGCGGCTGTAGTATTACGTCATTATTTCAACACACTGGCCGCTGACATGCAACATGGGTCAGAGCTGCTCACGCACGCACGCACACACATCCATGTCCTATGGCTACTCTAAAAATAACAGCACTGGGTATTTCGGTGGAAATAAACTGTAACATGCCATGGGAATCATCCAACATGGCTGTCTATATACTGTATTTATATACGTGTGTGATATTTTGTTCAACTGTCCAATAAAATGTATCAACTATAGAACATTCGCCTTAACGCAGTGGTGGTAAATAAAAGGTCGTCAGTATGATCTCCTGTTGGGGATTGTCATAAGACAATAACCACCAATGTAAACAAAAATCAAGACTATTTTCATAACAGCATTATTTCCCCCCCTTAAAAGACCCTAACCTTATATAACATGCATCAGTATACTACCTACCATGATGTATACTGTGAATTTACATCATAGAGATAAAAAAGGGTAAACTATTCCTCAAATAAAAAGGGTATACTGAGTGGCGGTGGGTTTCCCCTCCACTACACCCCAGAGCTTTTGTTGCTTTTACCGGGCATGCGTGGAAGGTTTATAATCAATTTAGTGACAGTGGAAGAGGGAATTTCTAGGCTGCTCAGCTGAAGGCAATTTCCAATCTCTGTTTATGAAGTTGATCCTTGGCAGCAATCCTTTTATCCCTCGGTTACGTTTCTACTCCCATTGCATCTCTTCCAGCAGCATTTTATAGTACAGCCTTGATGAAAAGTAATATTGCTGCAGTATAGTATAGCGGAGGCATCTTGCTGTAGTATGAATAGGATTGCTGTTCTTTTTTAAGGCTAATCACACTATAGGCTCAACACCAGATAGTCGGATCATCTCTGTGAGCATTCATCACACGACACACTGCCAATGAATGAATTCAATATTGGGGTGTCTAGAATTTTCATCAACTTAAATTTGAGACCTTTTTAAAGCAAATTAAAATTACATAGAAGACCAAATTTCAATAGAGGCCTAGTCGTTCCCTTTCAACATCCAACCACCTTGTTCTCAGTATAAATTCAAGGGCGTGAAGCTGGTTTGCCCATGAGCCCCTGGAGTTTAGCTCAACATCGCCATCTTAGGACCAACACAGGAACTGCGTGTTGCATTCAAAAAGACTATCCCAAATCAGTGGAGTTAAGATCTTTATTGGAAACCCCTACACTCAGCCATCAAACATCATAGTACATTTTTTTTATTAATTCAGAGGACCAACAACTGGCCCCTCATGTGGTCTAGAGCAGGGGTTCCCAAACTGGTTTCCAGGGACCCCCGGGGGTTACAGGGGGTCCCCAGGCAAATAACTTCAATTTCACTGTTCTTTGACTTCAGAGGTTAACTCAATCAGAGAATATATAAGAATGACGACTCTGATCTGAGGTTTCACTCTGAAGAATAAACACTACAGAAACTCTCAGACAGGGGTTCTTGGGAAAAAACCTTAAGTGTGCGTGTGTCATTTAAAGGTTTGGGAACCCTTGGTCTAGAGTGAGACAGAACGCTTCGCTGTCTTGCAACCACAGAGTGAGCCGCTCAAAACAGAACAGAGAAACGCAAATAGACACAAATAAGGGAAACAATAGAAAAATACAGATCGATTCTTGTTTTGATTTTAGGGGGAGGGATCGCCTTCAGTTAGCCACAGTTCAATCCAAAACAAATAACTGATCAAATTGCAATAATTTGTCAATTGACTACACAGAAGGAAACAAAAACGTTGAGCTCTGCAGTCATCGATAAACTTTCAAACTCCTCTAAAACTAGTGTGTTACCAGCTAGGGCTACAATGATACAGACTGCCAGACAAAAAAAAAAAAAAAAACACAAAATGGTTTATCTCTTTATTTGCGAATCCAGAGATTCTGTACTTGTTACTAAATTCCACGTGGCGTGAAATCAATATAAATACATTTTTAAAAAAGATAACGCATTAGGTATCCGTACTGGTGAGATAGTTTCAGTTATGGTATCAGTGAGACGGGGGAGGGGCAGACTCCACAAACGGGGCGGTGAATTTGCCGTTTTGTTGACGTTGGAAGCAAATGGTAAAAATCTAGCAATTCTCCAGATGTTCACCCCAGATATAATACTGGCAACCAGCCTATTCTGATTCCAAGGCAGAACATGCCGTCTGCATCATGTTAGTCGCCAAGCAGTATGCCTTCCATTTGCTACTATGATAAATGTGACTTTCTACACACCACCAATGCAGGATCGTTCGTTCATATGTTAACCATGAACTCAAAGTTAAGTACTGATGTCATTTTTCTTCTATCTATCCCCCCCTGAAAAAAAAAAAAAAAAAGACATCTACTGACAGTAAACAAAGTGGAAGAGAAATTTAAACATACTGTATATTAATAAACTGGTATCAGATTGGCATAGGCTGATCTTATTAAAAAATAATTATTGGTGCGCTGTTTCGGCTCAAAAAAAATCCCAATCGGAGCATCTCTAGTAAAATCCCATCCTTCCCCTCTGGTAGCAGGTCCTTAGATCTGGGCAGGGAAAAGAGAAATAGCAGAATTATATATCGATGTTGCACACAGCTCTTGTTCATTTGTACTTCATGACTTTTAGTGCTTAACATCCATTGACAGGGTTCCCATGCATTTTCCATTTTAAATTTCCTTGCTTTTAAAGATCTCAGTTGTTGTACAGATAGAATCTTCCTTGTTTTATGCTTTTAACTACAGGTTAATAATCTCCCAGATAACTGGTGTACAGTCTCAGGGGCAAAAGATTCAATGAAACTCATTTTCTTTTCCACAGACGTGGACATCAGGGAAAAACAAAAAAACAAACAAACAAAAAAAAAAAAGGCCAAGGGAACTTACATCATCAATGTCCTCGTCATCATCGGCAATGTCATCAAACTGGATCTCGTCGTCGTCTCCAGGACCGAAGGTGTCTGTCTCGTTGATTTTGGCTGTGTGTAGGAGAAGACAAGGAGACGTTAGGGAGGAAAGAACAACAGGGAGATCTACCTCATAAAAAAAGAAGTGCAACTACAGTGTGGTGAACCCAAGTGCTTTCAGGTGCCACTTGTATATTGATAAACTGGTAAATGTATCAGATGATCATCTAAACTGTACAAAGTGATAGCATGCAAGTGCTTGTTAACATCAGGAGAGGACTACTGACATCCAAGTTGGCCAATTTTCTGAAATACTTTTCATAAATTCCAGTTTTTCTTGCACTTGGTACATCTGAAAGAATATAGCTGTAATGTAAAATGCATGTTGCTGTACCAGCAGTTAAGCCAACTATCTAGGAAGTATACAGAGTGAAGTTGGTTCTGCATTGGAGGAAGTCCAATCTCATTACTTTGAAACACGAGGGAAAGCGACGTACACAGCACATTGATATTTCATCTTTCTGATCTTTTATGGACACAATGTAGCTCATTTTATGCCAATTACACCTTTCCAAATCCTAAACTTTTATTGTATTTGCCTTGACAATGAAACCAAACTGAAGCTGTGCTGCAGTGCTTTGCAGAGGCAGCATTGCTCAAATTTGGATTCAGAATTTAAGTAACTTTCTGACTCCCCTGCCAAGGGCTGGTAAACTACAAAAAAAAAAAAAAAAAAGAAATTTAGACGCTACCACTTTGTGTAGAGCAGCACAACAGAGCTGCTGTTTTTGCTTTGATTGGCTCACAGTCAGAGAGAGTACGGTGGCCCGCAGGGACAAAGTCTGAGAACAGCCAAAGACTGTATACAACCACGGCATTCAAAACGCTTCGTCTAACAAATGTACCAGCTAGGGTGGCGGAGACCCTTATTGCTTTATCTGCCGAAGACACATTTAACCTGCATTTGGTGCTTGGCGGGTGGGAATTTTAGACTGTGATGTCGTGTAACTCACCGTGCTCTGGCAACTCGCCGTAGGCCTTCAAACTGCGAGCCTCGTCTGCGTTGTACTTCAGGATGACGTCGGCTTTGTTATCCTGGAGCAGAGGGAGCGGTAAGGGGTCAGAAAGAAACCGTGAGACACTGCATTGGTAACTTTGACAAAGCAAACGTACTAATGCATTACAAGATGACTACATCATACTGTATCTTGCATTGGGTAAATGGGAAGTTGGTGGCACAGACAAATTTTGACGCTCATGGTCCAATCAGAACGGCTTTGGGGAAAATGTTGATACGCAACTTTTACCCTGATCTTGATTCAGGGCGGCTTAACTGTGGGGAAATTGGCTTGTTGGTTGTATTACAATAGGAGAACCAACAAAATCAACTCTTGTGTCTCTGGTAGATTTCTCTGTCCTGGTCACAAGCTAACACGTTAGCATACAGTACGGTAGCAGTAGGCAACTAGCATGATCTAACGTAAGAAGATAGACCTTTTAGTAATCCAGAGTTGGAGTTTTCCTGCCAATCCTCTCATCACATAAAGGGGAAAGTTGACCAATGGGCAGATTTCCGAAAAGGTCAGTGTAGTCCTTTAACTATTTTGAGCTAGGTCAAAAACTCTTGCCATGTCTTCCCAGCTTAGGGACGAAAATTGTTAATGATATAGATTTGTCAATAATGATTGAGTAACACACCTGGTAATCTCTCAACCCCACCAGGATGATGTCTGACGTGTTAATCCAAACCTACAGAAAAACAAAGCAGGACAGACAAAAATCAGCCTATGAGAAGGTGAAAAAAATTAATGACACCAAAATGTACTTTGTGACCGCCCCACCCCCCATACACAGACCCACTGAGTCCATGAAGCCACATCAGCGGTGGCTGGCTAACTATTGAAAAAAGTGTTGATTCAGCGTTACGTCAGGGGGCTTTCCCTGTGCGCTAGTGAGGAAAGGTACCAAAGGATGGACATCCCTACCTTTTTCCGGAGTTTTCCTCTGATGTGGCAAAGTCGCTTGACTCCATCGAAACACATGGCCTCCAGACGTCCATTCCCCAGCATCTTAATCACCTGAGCATATTCTGGAGGCACATGACAGGACAGAGATAGAAAGACAGGATATTTAGATTTACATGTAGCCGATACTCTTATCCAGAACAACTTACAATGAGTCCAACAGTTGCATGAATTTAATTCCCAGATCTCCAGAAGAAAAGAAAGAAAAATGTGCACCAGCCAACAGTCAAATGCTGGTAAATGTTGGCAATGGATACGTTTGTCTGCTCCACCAGCAACATTGGCAGGTAACCAGACATCACTTGGATGTCCAAGTGAAAATTTTGTTGGCCAGTAAAATAGTGGCCGATGAATTTTGGGACAAACCAGTCACTGTGGCTTATGGACTAAAAAGGTAGTTTCCGGCAAACATTACAGGCAAGGGTCAAAGCCACAGCACCCTGTGAAGTGATATATCAAAATAGTCCTGTGACCATAGAAATACCACATATGACAGAGATAAGGGAATAAGAGCTGAGGAGAAAAGGTAGAAATGTCATTTTGCACAACAGAACAGAAGCAGTAGCCTAAACCTGGTCTGAGACCACACACTATAAAATGAAATAATTATATAATCATTTTTAACATCACGTCCATACTGCACACTGACACGGCCTATCCAAAACATGAATAATGACAAGACACCATGCAGTAAGATTCATTTGTCTTCACATTTCCCCACCCCAAGGTCACTCACCAACCAACACAGCCTCCCACTCATGGGATCCGTGGAGCGTTTGATAGCAAAAGTAATCCTAAACACTTTCCAGATTGCAGGCTGGTGCTACAGTCTAGCTTCCACGTGCCTGTCTGAACCAGGAATCAGTTCAGCAACTTTCCAGCCACCTGAGCCGAGGTCGGCCCAACAGTCAGCACAGATTATCCTCTAGTGTGAACGGGCTCAAAACTGCCAGAGTCTGACCGTTTGGCCCAATACTAATTTTTCAAACATGTCTGATTTGGTTGGCCCAGTCTGGTCAGGCTCCTGTGGTGTGAAATCTGAGTGTAACCATGGCGACAGCCAATGAGAGTTCAGCGCAAGGCGGAAGAAAAAGAGAATGACCCAAAAGAGAATCGTGTTTAACAACAACAACGACCCTTCACTTTAAACTGTTAATGTCAGTAAGATTACCAACTCCACTTGCTCAAAACATGATGCTGTACAGTTTCATTTGGAGGAATAAATCTAATTTAAAAAAAAAAATGGCATCATGCCTGGATCAATTCCACATAAGTGTGTTATTACAAATGAAGTGAAAGACATCTCATAGAATATTTTCCATCAATATTACCCTTGTAATAACATCATTTTGGAATACATTTGTAAATGTAAACTGTAGTTTCTGTATCATGGAGCCAGAAACGATGGAACAACTATTTTGTAACTGTATTTACTACCAACTGTTCTGGGTGATAAGGAAAATGTTTTGAGAGACCGAATCGGGCAGGGTGATCCCCTCGTCTCCCATCTCTGTCAGGTCATCTCGTGTGGGATGGCAAGTAGACCAGTGGTTTAGTCAGCACTGCCCTTAGTTTAGTTAGCTCTTCTACTCAAGACCCAACATCCATCCACCAGCCAGTACTCACCCTGGCCGTCCTCCTTGAACACCAGCTCTCTCTTCTCAGACTCATTTTCGTTCTTTCCACGTCGCCGATTCTTTCCTCCTTTACCTGTAAACGGAGAGAGAGAGAGAGAGAAATGATGTCAGGTTATAAACCACTACTGTAGATTTGAGCGTATCAGGCACGACACTTGTGTGTTATCCGTATTGAGGACTGTTCTGTTGCTAGGCAGCATTAAGTTCATTTCAAATGGCTTTTACCGCTGGGTTAACAGTTCTCGTGGAGTGGCCATATTTTACAACTATAAGCAACTCGTTGAAAATATGTATTAGTTAACATTAAGATTTATGTGGAGACTAGCGATACGTTCTCCCTGTATGGGGAGAGTGTAAAAAGAGGGGGAATTAGTACGTTTCGGGGCTATCTTGAGGCTAGCTAACCTTACTTGGCTAACGTTAGCTAATTTAACGGTCATATTGGCGACGTTATACATCACATTGTAAAGCTCGACTTCTACCGTTATACGTTTCAAGAACCACTTACTTAGTTACCAGCATTACCAATTTGGCTGATATTGACTTACGTGAAACAAAGTCGCAAATAGCATGGGCCGGAGTGGGGTGGGGTTAGCTAACTTAGTGACTAGTTAGCAACGGAATTACAATGGCAGGTATTGCTACTCATGTTAGCTAGCTAATGCCAACGGTTGTGTAACTATGTGTAACGTTACCGCAGATGAAAACAAACCAACTTTAACTGGCATTAGCATTATCCAACTTAACGTAAATATTTATTTAGATTTCACATACACACCAACAATCGCTAGCTACGTAATTGTATCACATATGCGATACAGTTGCTAACTAGCGTTAGCTAGCTGGTGTCACGTTTTCACTGCGTGTGTCTATGTTACACGACGGGCTCGTCACGAACACAAACCTAGGTTTTCTCATTCTCTTACCTTTATTCTTGGGCATATTCTTTACACCTCGATCTTGATATTCGCAGTTAGGAGAAACGACTTACTGTTATACAATACTGTTTACAATAGTCAGAGCAAGCAGATCTACACAGAACGAGTAGTCACCGCTGGTTGTCCGCCGGTCTGCGCATGCGTCCATCACAACGTTCAAAACCGCGTTGCTTTATTGAAAGAGCCCATTCTTACAGAAACAATGACGCTTCTAGTTCTTCCGTTCTGTGTTCCAAACGAGAATAAACCCTCATAGTGGTGTCGACGGTTTTTATTCAATGAGAGGGCTGTATTAGTCTTACCGTAAACATTATGTTTCCAGGACGTTTCACATCAGTTCACTTCGTATTCATCCCCGACACCAGGTGGCGATCTCTCTTTTTAATACGTGTTGGCGACGTTATATTTTGCCTCGAAGAAAATAGACATTTTTTGGGGAGAGCTAGCCAACCAAAGCTAGCTTTCCTTGCCGAGTAAATGCAGATGTTCTTGGGATTTTGAAAATTGAGATATGTATTTCATCTCGCCGTTTTGTTTTCAACATTAAATAGCCAATTAATATAAAGTTGAAATTGAAGTTGAAATATTGTCAGGCAGACTATACATCACTTGCATATTGTCCCTTGCTTGGTAGCTAGTTTGTTTTGTTTCCAACTAGCTGGTCAACGAGGTTTGCTGTGATGGCTGACTTCAGCAGCAGGTTCTTGGTAAATGCTGATTCTGTCCCGACCATATATTCAAGGGAAAAATCTATTACCGTGGTAAGAAGAGTGTTATTATATGTTCATCAATCTGTCATCACTGATACCTCTGAACTGAATAAACATTTTGTATGGTAGCCTCACTGTAGTTGGGACTATTTCCATATATGCAATATCTCATACGTTTTGTCATATTCTATAAACAAGTATTTTTATTTATAATAGAAGAATGGCTCACAATTATTGCGCTACGTGAGCATCTAAATCATTCTCCGTTCTCCTCTGTCAGGAGTCTTGTGAGCACCTAGTGGGCAGAGGTGGGACTGCAGGAAACAGGCCGTCATCCTCAGTCACAGCAGAGAATGGAAACTGGGGCAACTTTGGAGGAATGGACCAGATAACAGTAGTGCGGATAGACGACTCCCACATCGCAGAGTTACAGGCACAACCGGGGGAGAAGGTGAAGGAAGAGAGCGTGGAGGTGGAGTGCTACGAGGTCGAATACTCGGGGCCTGTAGAGGAAGAGAGTACAGCGTGTACCGGTGCCGAAATGACAGCGGGAGAGTCACTGAAGGAGATGGAGGAGGAGGAAGAGGAGGAGGGGGTGTATGTCATTGAATACTCCAATCCAGAAGAGGAGGGAGAAAGTTACCAATTTAAAATGTCCGTAGACAGACAGCTCCAGACCAAAGAGCAGATTAAACGCCCTGCGGCCAGAAAACGTGTCAGGAGGCCTTTAGAAGAAAAGTCTGGGTCAAAAGAAGAGCTACAGCAGAGGAAGGAGAAGAGGAGCTTGAAAAGAAAGAATAAGGCAGTGAGCTTCTGTTGCTCACTGTGTGACGCGACCTTCGATAGCAAAGAGAGTTTGCTGCAGCACGAAGCTGAACACAGCAACGCCACGGACCCAAAGAAAATGCAGCTGGTGTGCAAGCTGTGCCCACCGCCAGGCAGGCACTTCAAGAAAATGTCAGGCCTCGCTATGCATTTAAATGCAAGGCACTACAAGGAGGGGAAGAAAGGCTTTCTTTGTACTATGTGCAAGAAGACGGTCCGTAGCCAGTGTGAACTGGATGCCCACACCCGGCGTCATGCTAACCAGTGGGCTGTGTTTAAGTGTGCCCTCTGCGCCGGGAAGCAGGAGTTCCAAGGGTCAAGGAGGGACGTGAAGGATCATCTGGTGGCAGAACACCCCGGGGTCGTCCCTCGCTGTGATATCTGTAATAAAGGCTTCAAGACCATCAAGACTTACATGTCGGATCAATTCACGCACGTCGGCGTCTCGCCCTTCTATTGCTCCAAGTGCAAAAAATATGAAATGACTGAGAGGGGCCTCTTGCTGCACGTGAAAAACCACAACCTGAAGAACGTGAAGAGGGCAGCGCAGGCTGGAGAAAACCACCCGCTGTCAGAAGGCCTCATCTCCAGTGCAGAAAACTCTGCCACGGATGACTCCGACTCCTGACCGCTGCCTGTTTTACCCCTGTCAGATCAGACCACAAGGCACTCTGAGAATCGGGATAGGTCCCTGGATGACTTCTGCCACTCCAAACTTTTTCAGAGTGCGTGTAGGCCGGGAAAATCATAAAGCAACACCGGCTTAAGGACCTCTTTGACAGCTAGCCTGCATATCACTTTGGCAATCCTGTTTTTATATAATGCACATTATTTTGAACATGCTTATGGTTTGTGCCGCTTTTCAAAATCACCCTGTCGTAGCATGTGTGGAGCGGGTACATTTTTAGCAAGGGTGGCCTCAGTGGGAATTAAACCTCCCAACCCTGGCAGTGTTGGTGCTTTGCTGCACACGCGGAGCGACGACGGACTACATCGAAGCCTTATGTAGAAATTGTAAATTCTGTATTTGTAGCCTGGTTCTTGCTGAGTATTTGAGTCAGTGCATGTTCATGTATATACACTTGGTATTACATAGGAGTTAGGCCAGTTCCATCACAGCTATGGTAGAAGCAAACAAAGACATTTTCATCCTGCAGGGCAGATCTGCACCTGCTCAGCACACTGCATGAATGAAGCATCCCACATGGTTGGTTTACACTAGTGATGTTCACATGCACTAGGTAACCTGGCTCATACCAATACTCTGGTTAAGGCCTGTTTCCATGAACCTTTGATAACACACGAGTCTCCCTGCTGCCATTAATAAACCAGTTAACAGAATATCCCCGTCCCCCGGATGGAACGGTCCAGCTGCAAAAACACTATGAAAAGTTTCAGCCGTTAAGTGCTGCTTTCCACCATGTTTTTTGTTGACATAAAATGTACCCATAATGCCATGCAATTCTGAGTTAGCCCAGACGGTGAATACCAGTAAGATGCATCCATGCCATAGTGAGCCAGGCATGAGTTTAAGAGCTTATCGGGTTATTCTAACCCTGTCATGATGCTTTATATACGTCGCCCCAAAGCCAGGTGACTTCTAGGAGGATTAAGAAGGGAATTATCCGTCGATCGAACAAAGATGATCGGGACCTTAAGATGCTTTCAGGAAGCTAGTAGCTCGTCAGTTCAGGTCTCAAGCTGTCCTCGTCTGCTTCGTGCCCCTCTCAGCGATTCTCTGAAAATGAAGTTGGAAGTGTAAAATCACACGATAAATCCCATCGGACCGTCTCAACGTTGGCGTATTAAACCCATTAGTCACACGCGGTTATAACAAGGGAAATTCTCTTCTGGCTTCGCAGCTCCACACGGAGGCCAGAGGTCAGCTGCAGAACAGCAGCACTGGCTTGAACCCAGCTCTTCCTCTTCTAGACTCTTACATATGACTTTCATTCCAGAATGTGTGATGTGGCGAAGGCCGGCATGGGAATGAGACTTTCAGAGGGCGTAGTCGTTGGGAATTGTTCAACTCAAAAGGCATGCAGAGACTATTTTAAGGGGTTTGAGCTCGATGCATCAAGAGAAAGATCATCTGTAATCATGATTTTGTTGGATATTTAGCAGGGAATGTGACGTGTCATTCTTTATTTTAAGACGGATAGATAGCGCTTTGGAATGAAACCTCTCAAATGTGTCTTTCTGGGATCAGGGTTTTAAGACGTGATTCGGAGGGGGTTTTATTTGGTTTTCCTGCCTTAGGAATTTTATCTATCACTCTTCAACATTATCCTTGTGTGTCTTTTTATTTTCTGACCCAATTAAAGGGGAATACCACTGATTTTCAGCATTGTTATTCCTTAACCCTGGTCTACATCAGTGAATCTTTGCTTCTACCTCACAAGCGGTCACCCTGCCTTAAAGGGCTGCTAACCCTGAAAGAACTTCACTAGTCTGGTTTCAGTGGAGAGTTTTAGTGTCCCATGATGGTCTACATGCTGTTTCAGAGGCTTTTCCACCCTGAGGAGATGAAAACTCTGGAAAAAACACTTGATGCATGAAAAGATGTAAAGATATTGAATATCATAATGCTACTAGTCTGATTGAAAATGTCCCTGTTGTGACTGGTCAATGAAAATCACCATGCCTCGTTTGCTGAACATCCTTTTATTATTTTTAATAGAAAGTCCAACTCTCGCTGCAGATACAAAAATGGAGAGCTGGACTAGCAGCAGGGCTGAATGCAACAGAGAGGCAGGACCACCTCTCCGACAGGATAAAACGAGGAGGGGCACGAAATCAAGAGAACCAAAGAAAAAAAAAAAAAAGAAGCAATTCCCATGTTCATAACTAGAGGAAAATCATACGAAGACACATTCCTTATACATTCCTTTCCCAAAGCTGTACAACGAGAGACGTAAGAGGCAAAGATGCTATGCACATGTATATATATATATAAAAAAACAATGACAAAGAAATTTTTAACTTTATTGTGTTTTTCACTGAGTAATAAAAGTTACATCCCTTATGATAAACATTCAGATGACCGAGGAGAGATAGACTAGGTGTTGTCACAGCACTGAACTTTAAATAATTCACCTAATGGTCAATAGGACGAAGGGCTCATGATTCCTGGCTGCCGGATAGCTGGGTCGTACAGAGCGAGGACAGGTCTGATGAGTGGGAGGGGTGAAATTGAATTTCCACAACTTGTATCCTTGTTTCTAGTGCTCACTGATTGTCTGCAGTCTGACAGCTCACGATTCCTCCTGGTGAGGATTGGTTTCCACTGATGATCTACTGAGAGAGAACGACCACTACACCGACAGGAAAATCTGCATCAAGGCTGCTGGTCCACAACATGCTATTGGGCCAGAACCTACAGAGGCCTGTTAGATAGATAGAGGGATCTCAGATGACGTGGCATGCCTTCTGGCGGCCATATTGGAGGTCCTCAGCTCTGTGAACAGCTGATTGTGTTTCTAAACGTCTCAACAGAGACGTCTGTCTGTTTCTGACTGGGAACTGATCGTTTCATCACTGATACACCATTGATTTTGAGTTTAGCTTGTTAGCTAGCTAACCATAGTATCTGGTCAGCTAACCATCAATGTCTTGTTAACACATCTGATTAGCACACTAGCAAACGTATCAAGTAGAAGCTAGCGTTAGCAGTGGCTAGTAGTCCCATGTTAATATGAACTAAATTAGCCTGCTGGCTAGCTAGCTAGCAGTTTGTTCAGGTTAACTGAGCTGACTCTTCTCAAGCTACAACTCAGCGTGTTTTGGAGTAGAGACTAGGGCAGTAACCTACATTTGTAAACAAATCTACCTGATCACACTTCACTTTTACTGAGAACATTACTGAATGGATCTACAACAATCTGTTTCAGCTAGCTCTCTTTTTCTAGCCTGGTTGTTTTATATTTAGTCATTATTAACTAACAGCCAATTCTCCAAAGGACCTCCAAGATGGCGCCAGACCTAGTTGATGGGAAATTTGTGACAAAACAGTAAAAGTGTGTTTTCAAATATAGCCGAGTGCTGCTTTACATCACTGAGTAATTGCTGCTACAATTTCTATGATTGAACAAGTTATGCTTAGTTTAAAGGGATTGCTGACAGGACTCTTTCTAGCACAAACATGAACACGTTAGGATTATTACATGCAATGCATGTGCATCATAACACAGTGGACATCATTTTGGTCCTATGGAGAAATGATGATTCACCTCCACCTGTCATTCCCTACACTCTGTGGGTCCACGAGGGTTAGGTGAGGGAAACAAGAGCTTAAGAGTTTCATTCCAAGATGACATATCCACCATTTGAACAGTGGGACAAAACGATAAAAACAAACTAAAACAAATGTTGGCTTTTTAAATGATAGTAGGTTCATGGAAAACAAAATAACATCTTTAATTTAGAGACACCGGATGATGGATTTCAGGTAATGCCCCCCCCCCAAAATGGATGTATCACATTTTGGAAAATAACTCTCATTTGGGTAGGTGTTTTTTTCCGTATAGGACCCATCTCTATCCACATAACCTATCTGATAAATAGCATCCTCGGATCCGACCCGCCTCCAACAACCCATCTGTGCTTATATACATAGCTCTCCTATTGGACATATAAAAATGCATTGTCTTTTTTCATAGAAACCTGAGTTGCTCAACGCATATTTACAGTTCAGCCCCGTCTGTCGCACATACAGAGATCATCAGTGTGTCACACACTCATACAGAAGGTCAGAGACTGATCCAGGATCAACCATCTGCAGTTGGTGTCCAGCAGTAGAAGCTGAAGTTTGTGCCGGCTGTTCTCAGACCAGCGCTTGCGGAAGCAGGGAGCTCTCTCGCTTCTCTTCTCTAACCCCCGAGATCGGGGACCAACGTTTTGTCCGTCAGGAAGTATTCCACCATTTTCATCAGCGAAGCAGCACAGCAAAGGCATGGGTGAAACATGTTAGGTAACCTAGACGCCTTGTTGCCGGGTAACCAGGACATCCTCCTGTTGTGTGGAAAATGAAGGATGCTGCCAGCCCAAAATCTGACTCCTCGACAGGACAAATACACATCCCCGCACGAGAATACGCCCCTACATTCTTTAATGTTGGTTGTGCAAATGTCACCCGTCTCCTTTTGTATCCCAAACAGCCTTAAAGGTGTCGCTTTCATTCATTTGTATCTACTGACTCATCTTAAAGCTGCACAAAGCAAGATTCTTATGTAAAACCAAATTAATTTCAGGAGGTCACAGGCGTACAGGAAGTGAAATCCAAAACCTTCTCCTAAATGGCAGCACCTTCGTGCCCAGCAGCCACTAAGAAGAAGATATTTAGGCTCGAGGAGTGTGCAGGTCACTGGCGTTACAGGTTTCTGGGTAATGAAGTGCTTCAAACTTTCAAAAAAATCTAAACATCTCCGGCTGCCACTTGGGGCCGCCAAAGCGTGAAGTTGCTTCGTGCAGCTTCAAGTCAGTGTAAAACCTCGTAGGAAATGTATCGTGGCAAAAATAGGGCTGGTTCAAAATAATTCCTTCCACCTTGAGGATATAGAAAACAGATATATGTCACAGCAAAGCTCAATTTCATCCTCAAGTTACCGAGTTGATTTTTGTTCATAGAGCTTGTGCAGGAGGGTAAATACTGGAATGCGTTGGAATCGCTCAGTCTGTGCCTGAGGCTTGCTGAGCAAATTTTGAGAACAAAATCCTGCCTTTCGAGTGACTTTTCTGTACATATATCGGTCTCCAATATCCCCAAGCAAGAAGGCATTGTATCAGAACCTAGTGGTTGGGGCCAACGGGAATCTGCTTCGTCTTCCTATGACGATACCAACGCTCCTGCCCCCTCCCCCGTCTGTCATCTCAGAGGCTACTTGAGGTTTAAATGCGTGATCTACAGCTACGCAGTACAATAACAACATTATAATAACAATGATCCTAGGTCTTTAAATGCATACATTAGATTATGTTTCCGTCGTGTTCAAATTTCCCCGTTAGGTGTAAATAAATACAGCACATCTGTTTCCCTGACGCACGAGTCTCTGGGTCTACGCAGCTCTGATTGTCCAAGAAGAAGAAGAAGAAGACTCTACCACCGAGGTTAGAAGAGGTCGACGGGTTTTCATTACAGCTCAGCGCTAACTTAACTCTGCACTACCTACCTGCCCACGGCTGAGTCCAGCTGTCAGTTATGCTAGGAACCAAAACCCGACGAGTTAGAAGAGTTACGGAGTAGTCAATTAAAGAA
>OOFE01006160.1:19115-32441 GCA_900323365.1 Monocentris japonica
CGCACACACACACACACACACACACACACAAAGAGACAACATCACAGGACAGATGTAGGTGATTTGTGAATCCAAGCAGGACTGGACAGCTGCATTATTGATCAGCATGGTGCCAAAATCAATCCAAGGAAGGATCCACTTCTACCAAATCCCAACTGAACATCCACAGTACCTTGACATCGGTACCGTCTGTGGGCATGAACTCCTCATAGATGTAAGATCCAGTCTTACGTACGCTGCTTTCTGGGGAGTACACACTGCTGCGACTCCCTATCTACAGCAACGAGAAAGAGAGAGACAATAAGAAAGAGAATTCAAAGGCTCTTGCGACCAAACCTGTTAGGAAAGACCTTACATTACCGTATCACCCAGTGCTGTAGCCCTGGATGGGGTTTCCTCGTAGGATTTTGTGTCACTGATGTTCCACTGACTACATGGTCTTTTCAGGTGTCTTAAAGTCACTGTCCCATTACCAAAAAGGCCCCAGCTTCCCAGAAACCTACCTTCCTGAAGAGTCTCTGGCTGCCCCCTCCGGCCGAGGTGGGGTAGTAGATGTAGACGTTGTGGTCCTCAGCGCACACGGGTTTCTCCACAAAGGGTTTAGGGAACACTTCCCCGTTCACCTCCACATGGTCCTCCCCCTCCACCAGGTTACATTCTGGAGAGCCACAACACTTTAGTTTAGTTATTTAGAAGATCTTCAGAACACGTGTTACAACAAAAAAGTCACTTATTTATTTCCAGGTCCACACGTTTTGACAAAAGAGGCCATAAGAAGTTTATATTTTGCATGAATCTTCTGGTCTGGGGATTTGAACATCTCACCTCCTGGTCACTAGCCTTCTCTAACTTTTATGCTGCGTTCACACTGTCGCCCAAAATAAACCATCATGTGACCATTTGTTTTCAATATTTACTTTAATTTCAAAATGTCTAATTGGTTATATTTTTCATGATTTAGTAAATATGATTCCCCCTGTAAATGAAAAGGAACTGGAGTCGCCCAGTCAAACCTAAAATTGCCGTTAATTTTTTTCCCCCTGGACTTCAAAATGGACAGAAAGATAGTTGTTGCTTATTTGCAATGTTATGAGACAAGCAGGTGGACAAACATTGTTGTTGTCATGTGAAATCCTTTAACTCCAATTCTGGTGATTTTCATGTTTTCACTTCCATTGAAGGATTACATGGTTGAGAACATTCTACCATCCTTGGGCTTCTAAAACCCTTTCGAACCCCTTTTCAACATCTGGTTTGTTTTCACCGCTACGGCAGAAGACAAAAGTCTGAGGGAAAGTAGAAGGAAAATTTGACTTTTGTCGCCAAGCTCCATCTGAGTTTACTGTGGTTCTCCTATTGAAAACAATGAACACCTGGTTTGCCGGTTTACCACAAACAGCCACAAAGTGAATGCAGCATCAAGTTACCGCTGCCCTGCGTGGCCCCGTAAGCCATAGACCCATCATCTAATAACTCTTTCAGCAAAAAAAACCAACAAGAATCCTACTGACCTTCAGGTTTGTCGGGGTCTCGGTTCAACACGGCGTAACGAGGTAGGTCAATGCCCTCTTGCTGTAGGATACGGTACACTTCCCTCCTGACAGGAAATCAAACACCCGTTCATATGACCGCCAAGAAACAGAGTGAGATAGTGTGTGTGTGTGTGTGTGCTACTGCTCATACTATACCTGTCCTGTATGAAGTACTGCATGTTGAGGTCATTGATGAGCAGTGGGTTTCGGAGCTTGACGTACTCCACAGCTTTGTCCAGTGGGAAACCTGACAAGAATCACGTGAAGGTGACGCATGAGCAAGTTTCCATCAGCCCAGGGTCAAATAGCATCTTCAAAGTAATACTCCTCCACACTTTCATAGAAATACATATCCATTTTATTACTTTCTATCACCAATACATATATAAATACTATTTGACTCAGGTCTAGTCCTACACATACATATTAGCACTTGCTAACTTTAACAAAAGTGCAATACAATCCTCCTCCTCCTCCTCCTCCTCCAAAAGTGTTCTCCTGAATCAGTTTAAGGATAAATAAATAGATCTGTATAGCACTATGGTAGGAAAACATTAGTTTTCCCACTTCCTAATAATAGTCTAAGGAACACAGGACTAGTAGATTCCCATGGTCTGAGTAACACACCAAAAATACCATTTCATTATAAATAGAAAGAAAAACGGTCCCATGTGACAAACTGTGACTCAAATCCACAAACAGACAAATCACTCCTGTGTCGTGGCAGCCATCTTGGATTTGGATTTCTCCCATCATGCAGCAGGACACAGTCAACCATGTGAATTTTTACCTTTGGAGTGGAAGGAGATGAGGCAGTCGCAGAGGGGCCAGTTCTCCACGGGCTCGTCCAGGATCACCTCCTCGGGGAAGATGACCACGTCGATGTAGTCAAACTTACACAGGCGCTCCAGGATCTGGGTCATGGGCTTGGATTTGGACTTCTTCATCATGGAGCAGATGCCCACTACGATCAGACGCTCTGACGGCTGGTAGGGGGGGGGAGGACGGAGAGGGACGACAAGAGAGACGGGTCCGGTGGCGAGATCACCACCGTAATAAACCATTAAGCTAGCGACAATTTGCAGCGTCATAATCCTGTTAATGTGAATCATTTCCGAACGGTTGCCTAGTGTTATTATGTACCTAATGTATTAACTTTGTTCTTGTTAATGTATAAAGTATTACATTACTTTCATTACAATTCAGTTCAGTTATTACATAGACCTGAAAGTTTCAACCTCCTTGATATTACGTTATTGCTAGGTAACTATTGTGTAAGACACTGAACCCCTACCTGCTCTGTCTCTCTGGATAAGAGCATCGGCTAAATGCAAAAAACATTGCATTGTAAAAAATACCAGAGCGATAAAGACCATAAAGTCCTTTTATAGCAGCCCGACCACAGATCCCAGACCAGATGCCTTACAGTTGTTTATCTGTTGCATTGTTCTCCCTCTGTCTTCAGCGCTTTTTCCACCCTCCAACTACAACTCACTTTCCATTCCCATCAGTTTCCTACCGACCTAAAACGACCAACAGTGTGTCTTCCTGTTCCAAAACTAAATCCTCTTTTTTTCCATGTGCATTTTGCAAAATGTGTAAATGTTTATTTACATTGACAGTAACAGTGTACACAGACTTTGGTTTGTCTGGTTTATAACACCTGAAGAAGAGCTTCATCACAGCTACATGTGGAGAAAGAAAAATATGAGTAAAACTGGAGCGAGATAAGGAAACAGCACTGTTCAAGTCAAGACAAAGCATAAAGTAAACATACAGCAAAGATTATAAAAACAAAAGCCTAAAAAGATGTTTTAAAGAAAAACTTCCATTTTAATTGTTATCAATCAACGTAACAAGTAAAACCAAATGCCGATAATATCTTTGAATACAAGCCAACGCTGTCACAAGCCAGTTGATGCAGAAATGTAGCCAAATATTAGCCCATAATATCAGTGTCCTGATAGTAAAGTATCCTGAAACTACCCTTTTCACCAACCAGCCACATTTACTATTGTACCAGACTGGTGTGATTTTTAGAATAGGACCTCTCAACACTGTCAACCTGCCACCATGGGTAGTAACACTGACAAACTATTTTGTCTATGTATTTTGACAAACTGTATTTGGCTGGTGGAAATTTCCCATCATGGTCCTGGCATTAGTCCCTTGTGCATAAAGATGGTGGCTTCCTGATGCACAATCATACAGATGATGCAGGCATCAAAACCACAACGTTTTTGTGAGCAAAGGTCTCAAAATAACCCATAACTCTAATAATAACCCATCATTTTGGTTGTCAGGGTAGCTGAGTGTTTAGAGAGACCGTCCTGAAGGGTCCTTGAGCAAGACATTGAATCCCTACCAGCTCCGTTCAGAGGAAGAGAAAACAGCATTTTGAAAGGCAACAGCACCATGATGACTCTGCCGCAAAAACAGCTACCAGAAAGACATCATCAGCACATCACCAGCCCGGCCCTACTGAGCCAGGTAACGATGTCAAAGCCCAAAACCACCAGCTTTAAACACCTGAAGCAATAAGACACAGGGAAGTGTTTATACACCCGGACCAATAAAACAAAGGGCATCCTTACCGAATCATCCTCTTCATCCTCCATGTCCCCATCTCCTCGAAACGCCTCATTCTTCATGCTTCCTTCCATTTGGCCCGTGTGCTGCTTGTCATCCTCACAGCCAACCACAAACCAGGGGTCTCTGTGACCCTGACCCCGCCCCTGTCCTTCTCCTGCTCCTCCTGGTCCGGCGCAGGCCTCGGACATCACCAAGCCCTCTGTAACATGGCTGCTCCGAGTGGCTCCGCCCAGCAGGTGGTCGTGTGAGGTGAGAGGGAGGTAGTGATTATTGCGGCTCAACGAGAAGAGGCCCAGTCGGCTGTGTGAGTGACACCTGAGAGCCTGGTGATACAGTGTGTCTGGGGGGTGTTACTGGGCCGGCTGATAACAGCTATGCATGGGTAAATGTGTGTGTGTGTGTGTGTGTGTCTGTGTGTGTGTGGTGCCTGAGGTAGTAGAGAGTTGAGGGTGTCCTCAAAAAGTAGAATAGGGCACATACACTCCGAGTGTGTGAGTGTGTGTGTTGAGGTAGATAGTCAGGATCCTGGTTGGTAAGGCAGGGGTGGTTCTCCCTGTGTCAGGACAGAGGGGGGCTGGGCTTGGGAGCTAACATGGCCCAGGACTGGCGAGGAAACCTCAGGATTAAGCTCTGCTCACCATTATTCCTTCCCTAGGAGGGAGGAGGGGGGTGGGGAATACACACAGAGAGAAAGAGTGTTACAATTAACTTTAAACTGGTTTGTTCGCAACAATCATGCCAATAAAGAACTGAATGGAAAACTGCTGCTCACAAAAGAGTAACACTGAAAAAGGTAAACAACAGCGCCAAGCTAACTTGAATAAACAACGCTGAGCCTGAATAACCACATTACTGGTTCCACTGTGTTGCCACATCTACGCTTTGTGAAATAAACCTCAGGGTTGTAACACCAGCTACATAATAATAGATCAACTGTATTGATCCCCGAGGGGAAACCGGATCGTTGCAGCTGTCAAGAAAAGGTTAAAGATAAAAAAAAAACTGATGATTAAAGGTGCAACATCTTTATTGTGCTACTGGCTACTGCACTGAAACGTGTGTATATACACACACACACACATGGAAAGGCCTTCAAAGTAGAATTATACCACGTGACACTACAGCTCTCCATTGAAACCAATAGAAATTGAATTTGTATTTTTATCTGGGAAGTTTTTCTAGGTGGGGTGACCAATTAATACACCCCCCAAATACTACTTACTCAAAACACAACACAACGTGTCTTGTGGCTGCATTGCATTATGGTCTATTGAGGCTACTCTTGGTGGAGAAATTGGTAATGCTTCTTCTACGATGCATGATTGTTGAACATTGATGCAAAATGGTGTAGAAAGACCTTTCTCTTCAATTCTGAGGGAAACCAAAAGCGTTTACATTTCTTTCTTCACGTTTTTTCATCGTAGCTGCGCTGGAAAAACCTCGTCACGTCGTCTATGGTCGGCCATGAGAATAAGACAGCCCCAGACAGCAAAACGGGCCCAGAAATGCAAGGTGCATCGGCAACAGGTGTATTAGGGTGTATTAGCGCCCATGCCAGTGACGCCATCTCCTCCACCTGCCGCTGAACCGGCACATCTCATCTGTTAAAGTGCCCGTGCTGCTGTTTGAGGTCGCCATGACTACCGGACCTGAAGAAGAGCCCAACTGTCTCTATTGTGTCCTGTATCTACATGGAGCGGGATCATATTACTCTGGTGTCAATGTTGCCGGCTGTTGAAAGTCACCCATTGACAAAACATCGTCAATGGGGGGCCGGTTCCTAGCTAAAAGTAGTAAATCCCTGAGTTACAATGAGAAGAACATGCAGCTATACATTATTTATAGTAGAGTTCTGCTTCACATTCATACATTTACACACATTTGCACCTGAAGGCTTCCCCAGTACAGCCACAGTCTTCTGCTATTGGCCACCCAGTGGTCTACTGTTGAGTTTAAAAGGAAGAATCCACCCTGTGACACTGACACTGTTAGATATCATCCATCTGATGACCATTACTGTTTACCATTGATGTTTTGGACAGCTGAAAAATGCTGTCAAAGTCCATTGTCACTGTGCTGGAAATATCGACGTGACACCACGTTGTCCATGTTTGGCCAATTATCCGTGGGAATAGGAAAGATGCACCACCAAAGAAGAAAATAGACCCAGAAATACAAGGTAAAATAATATAATAACTGTTTTCAACAGTGGTAGTGTTTTAGGGTGGACTTTTCCTTTAAGGTGATAGTTGTTGTGGGAGGGGGAAGCATTACTCATTCACTTTCCTGCCTGGACTCAAACCAGCGCCCTTCTGGCCACAAGCCCAACTCTCTAACCAGTGAAAGAGGGTGTGGGTGAGGCATAGGCTGGATCCAGGAGAGAGAGTCGGTGGACTGACTCAACCTGTATCCAGCACCGGCTGCGGCCAATTGAGGCGGATTGCAGCTGCAGTCGGCCTGCATAGTCTGACTCAACTCCTCCGTCTCCTGTCGAACTCAGTCACTCAACCAATCACTCATGCACACACAGGTTAAAAGGACCCGGCTGCAATCGGCTGCAGCCAGTGCTAGATACAGGGAGAGTCAGTCCACTGACTCAACTCTCTCCTGGAACCAGCCTACGCCTCACCCTCCCCCAGAGGGTTTCACTGACTGAGTAACAACAACTAAATTATCCAAAAACCTTCAGTCTTCATAATGTTAACACTCTTCACAACATACTGATGCAACACTGAAGCTGCTTCTGCAATTGGCTTCCACTTCTGAGAACGTCTAGAGAGGTTTGAGAGGTCGTTGGTTCTTCTTGTGACTCTGAACTCAAGACAATGGAGTTTTACTTACTCCAGTAGTGTAGGTACTGATGATTTACTGTATGTTTTTGTACATTATTGATGGACTATCTATATGAGCAGTTCCTGAATCGGTTTTGTTCAGTGTTTTGTCTGAATTGGGTTTGAGTAAGAATAGCCCAACGCTTGGGAAGTCATAGTGAACATACATTAACGGACTGCACCGACGTTGGTCAACTTTATGAGGATTGGTCTGTCTTCTGATGTTAGATAATCCTACTTATCAGAGACACAAGAGATGATTTTGATGCTACTCCTGTTGTAACGTGTAAAAGGTTGACCAACAAGCCAATTTCCCCAAATGTCTGTGTAGTCCTTTAAGATCCAGTCCAAACCAGTTGCACCAATGCATGGCAGCCTAGTCCGGCCTTAGGGAGCCGACTAGGTCGCAACGTGCAATGGTTTTAATCTATTTTTGCTATGTGAAATAAAGCTATTTTAATGTTTCCAATGGGACAGAGTGCCTTAGACTTTTTTTTTTTTTTTTTTTTTACTGGGAACTGCTGATTTTGACTGGATCTTAAGACTTCCCGTGCATTGGCCTATTCTGACTCAGCTGTTACCTACATCCAAGCAGCACCTGTTCATTCCACACTAAGGACCCCATGCGGTGCTCCTTCCCATCTGTTGTCATTTATAACACACTTTTAATAGGTTCATCACAAAGAGGGAGACAGAGAACAAAGCTTGCATCTCAAATTTGAAGCTGTGGGGGAAGAACTTGTTCTTTTGTGCACGAAGGAGCAGAAAGTAAAGTGTAAAACTTCCATACTCGGTGTGGCCTCTATTCTATTCCCCAGGATTAATAAGCTTCTACTATTTCTATGTCTGTCTCATGAGACTCAGAGGAGACGTTTGGAGAAGAAAAGGAGAAGCTAATCCCTTGGCAGGTTTTTTCCTGTGTTTATTAGTCACTCAACTCCTAGAAAAAGCTGAAGTGACTGAAAATAGGATATGACTGAACACTGGGCTGCAAAATCATAACAGACACTGAAGCAGTAATTAGGAGAGATATTTCCTTTCCTTTACCAAATATCTAAAGTTAAGCTGTTTGTTTAACTTCACCTTTCAGCTAGAGCAAATTTTCCCCAAACATTTGCGAGCCTAGTGCTTATGGCAACAATACAGTGGGTGTGTGCAGTAACTACCTGTGGGATATCTGATCTAATCCCACAGAATAAAGTCTAAATAAAGTGTAAATGTAGACTAACTATGAAGTAATGCCGATGCCATTCCCTCTCAACGGAGCCAGCGAGGTGGGAAATATTGCCAAAACCAAAGAAGAATCTCGCTAGTAGTATTTTCACATGCAGACCAGACACTGCCAGAACTGGTTACTGTGTTTGACAGCAGTGTAACCCCCAGCCTCCCCACCACCCACCACAAACAGCTGACTTCAGGGGAAAACACTCCAGAAACAGATCGTATCACCTGTCAGACGCCTCTCAGCCAACACTGCACTCCACGCAGTCTCTGGATGACTGTGGGAACAAAGTTTAAGTCACTTCCACTCTCACATACAGGAGGCATAAACTGCAGATTCTTTCATGTGCACCGTTAGCGAGCGCTAGTTAAACATCCCAGCTGCAGAGCAGACACTCGCTGCTCGTCCCCAGAGCTCAAGCCAGGCCCTATCTCAACCGAATCTCACGTGTGACCCAACCTGACCTTGGCACCCAGAATAGTCGTGTCCTCCTCTGCAGGGGTCAACATGGGAATGGAGCAAGTTCCAAAGGGGGGTGGGGTGTGGGCAGGACAACTACACCACCCAAAGAAAACTCATCATCACTAACCTCTGAGGCGCTGACAGGCCGCACTAAACAAAAAGGAAGCCCTCCTTGCTGGCCTGGGGTCAGGGAACACTAACAGAGATAAACAAACTCGTAAATAAATAGCTATAGCTGTGTGAAGAAGACGCTCTGTGCCACCATGTTGGAAGGAGCTGTGGAGGTTGTTTGGCCTTAAGTACGCCAAGGACATGACCTATACTGAGTGCTGGCAAGATAAGGGGAGTCGCCAATGTACTGGCTGCCAATAAGTGAAAAATGTTGCATGATGGGCAGAAACACCTGCATGCAAACGCTTCACACCAGAGCAAAGTTTTCATTAAATAAGAGTTTTACTGCCCCATCCAACAAAATGACCATGACATACACTAAATGGCCAGAAGTCAGTGGACACCTGACCATCACACCCATATGAGCTTGCTGGACATCCCATTCTAAAACCATGGGCATTAATATGGAGTTGGACCCCCCTTTGTGGCTATAACAGCCGCCACTCTTCTGGGAAGGCTTTCCACGAGCTTTTGGAGCGTGTCTGTGGGAATTTGTGACCATTCAGCCAAAAGAGCATTTGTGAGGTCAGGCAGTGATGTTGGACGAGAAGGCCTGGCTCGCAATCGGTGTCCTAATTCCTCCCAAAGGTGTTCAATGGGGTTGAGGTCAGGGCTCTGTGCAGGCCAATCGAGTTCCTCCATGCACACCAGACTCGTCTAACCATGTCTTTATGGACCTCGCTTTGTGCACAGGGGCACAGTCATGCTAGAACAGAAAAGGGCCTTCCCCAAACTGTTGCCACAAAGTTGGAAGTGCAAATGTCTTCGTATCCTGTAGCTGCTCAGCCATGGAAACCCATTTCATGAAGCTCCCTACGCACAGTTCTTGTGCTGATGTTGCTTCCAGAGGCAGTTTGGAACTCTGTAGTGAGTGCTGCAACAGATGATTGGCGATTTTTACGCACTTCAGCACTCGTTGGCCCCGCTCTGTGAGATTGCGTGGTCTACCACTTCGTGGCTGAGCTGTTGTTGCTCCAAGGCGCTTCCACTTGACCCAGTCTAAATTCTAAATGTTTCATGGCTATGTGCTGGATTTTATGCACCTGTTAGCAATGGGTGTGGCTGAAACACCTGAACTCAATAATTAGTAGGGGTGTCCACTGACTTTTGGCCATATAGTGTATCTGCAGGGGGTTGATAGGGTTGTTGATCAATACCAATGGCTCAGTGATCACTTCACATTTTGGCCCGTACTCTCCCTTTCACATTTTCAACTGCTCAAATATGGACGGTGCTACAAGAGCCATCAAATGACAAAACAGTATTATTTTGCTTTATGATATACAGTATTACCTCTTCATTAGATGCTTCTAATTTGCTAGCTTACTTGCTCTATTGTGAAAATGGCAATTTAATATCCCAGTCCATTACTAGCCACTGTTAGCTGTGCCAGACAGCTAACAGTGGCTAGTAATGGATTGAAGGTTGAAAAAAAGTCATAAATCACTTAATGCCCCTTTAACTGAGGACGAAACAACAGAGATAGAGAGAGTAATGGAACAATTCACTGAGTGAGACCAAATCCAGGACCGTCTCCTCTTTGTTACTGCCATTATTTTGCCCCCCCTCCTTCAATAAAATTCAAATCCTCCATCTCTAATGAGTAAATCAGGAGGCTGATTGAAAACATCCCCAGCTGTCACCGTTGGGCCATCGGCCGCGGATGAGTCACCTCTGTCATCACTGTGGGGCAGGAGATCAACAGCACGGCTCCTATAAAAGGTTTTTAACCTTTGAGACCGTCTGCTGCAGGAAGCCGGCCATCTCTTGTTTATGACTGGGGAGGAGCAGGTCATTAGCTGCTCTTCACTATCGCCGTTTCTGTGATAAGAAGGCAAATGAGAACCATCATGGCGTACTGTGCAAATGGCAAGATAGTTTGCCTGTCAATTTACGGTGCATTATATGTGAATGGAATGAATTAGGCCACTAATAGACAAGAAAACAACGCCAAGGATTCTGCAGTACGAGGGGTTCGCCAGTGACAAGGGGGACCTTTATTGTGAAAGGAATTTAATATGGACAGTAAAGGTCATTAATGTTGCTCAGCCTGGTATCACTAGTTTCCTAACAGAATAAAGACTACACAGGACAGGTGAGCAGCTTGTTATCTGAGGAGTCTCCGAGGCTGAATCGTTAACAAAACAGTTAATCATTATATATTATATTCAATAAACGTTAGTGCTGAAGGAGCCAGCCTGAGGAGGAGGCATGTCACTCCTGAAAAGATCGCCCCTGGGGCAGTAATAACAATGTCTGATGTTATCTGAATACAATTACAAACTGAACAGCAGTTACTGTCTCCCCTACAAGGTTAGAAATTCATTGTGCACAGAGCACCTCAGAAATCAAGTTTGTTTGTGAATGAAAACACATTGTCGTTCGTGAGAATTGAGACCATAATAGTCTTGCCAGTGTACGCCACACCATGCAACACTGGCCCATTTTTCTCATGAACATAAACATTTATCACTGTGGGAGTTGCGACCTCCCAAGGAGTCACGGGACCATTTTAGGGGGTTGCAAGATGATTTATGGGATTTAAAAAGATATTTGACTTTATTCTCATTCTTCTAAGCTTCTGATAAACGACTTTATTTGTGAAAAAAAAAGGAATATTTACAGCTTCTAGGCTTAAGATGAAAGTTTAATGATCTAAGTGGGGATTTGGGTTGTTGCAGCAGCAAATAGCAGTATGATACTGGTGGAAAAAAATAGAATATAAAACAGGAAAAATAGAATATGAACAACAATCTAGCAAAAAAAGGGGTTTCTCAACAATCGCTACACCAGAACATGTTAAGCAGAACGTATGAATGAGACATATGGGAGAAAGTATGGATTACGGCATTATTAGTTTCTGCAAAATAACGGCAGCAGGACTCAACAAAACAAACTGAAACAAAGAAAGAATGAATGCAGTATGAAATATATATATGCAGTCGATATATATGCAACACGTAAAGTTGAGAAGGATGTGGAAATCTGAAGAAAGGTATGTGAATTTACAGTAAATACACATGTCATCCAACATGTGCATCATATTCACATTAACAACCCAACAGAAGGCCATACATGTGAACAGCAAGTGTCTGGGTGTGTAGACATCAATTGTACTGTGTAGACATACATACACACATTTGCTTTTTATTACTTTCAAAGTCCATGCTCTTATTAAACGTTTTATGCATCTGTAAAGTACCTTGAAGTGAAAATCTTACCTCTGGCCAGGCCATCATTTGTAATTAATAATTGTATTAATTGACTTGCCTGGTTAAATAAAAGTCAAACATCATGTACATCTGCCTTACAAGTGGAGACGACATGGTGGGGGAAAAAAAAAAAAAATCAAAAATCAGAGAGCATGAAAAGTGAGTCAGTGAACGAGACATTCACACAGAACGTGACAACACGCTCAGTCACCCCGAGGACCAGCACGCACTTCACTTAAACTGCACAGCCAGCAAGAGGCCCGTGCAGCCATAAAACCTTTCATAATGAATGAGTCGGGGTTTTTTGACACCACTTGATGGGACGTTTACCGCCCTGCCAGTGTTCATAATACACACCAGAAAGTCCAACCGGAGCTCTATGGCAGCACCTCCAGGTCCCCGTAGCAGAAACGTGGCTCTCAAACCACAATAAAACCAGTCAATGACTCAGTAAACCGCTGGGAGAGATTTAGCAATAAAAATATATAGCGGCCCGCCCATATGAGACGAATAAACCAGACAAGAAACAGCTCAAATAAAACACAAATCAGTGCATCGGCCTACTCACTGGAGAAATATTTCAACAATGTAACGCTAGCCTCTTGTGAGCTGTTCAGAAAGCCTTGGCCACAAATCTAACTTTTTTTTTTTTAAATCACTCCTGCAGCAAAGCAAAAGCATCAAAAAGCGTTAAATTCAGCGTGCACGTACCGGTGTGATCACTGGAAGTTAGTCAGCTGTCAACTTCCTTGTCGCTTCGCCTTACTGGAAGGTCCCTTGGTAGTTTTCACAGTTGTACACGCTAAAGTTCACGTCGGCCAATGTTGTTGATAAGCTCGCTTCCTTCCTCTCCTTCCCCCCTCCTCTCGCAGCAAGTTTAACGTTTTAAAAAGTGCTTCGTTACTGCCATCTAGCGGTCAAAAGGGTGCACAGCCGCATGCTTCTGCAGGGGAAAGTGAAAGTATATTTCGATGGGATTGCATTTTGGTGACTTAAAAAGAGTCAGCAGGGAGCGGTTCACTGCCTCGCTCAACTTGTGATTGTGATGTGATTTATTTACGTTAGTGCAGCGTGTGATTATTGTGTTGTACGTTTTATTTTTAGTGTTTTAATTGGATTTTCAAATAGTAAAAGTTTCACTGTTATTACTATTTGAAATGTATCAGCTGTCTTAAGTTATTATTATATATATATATATTATATTATATATCAAAGGTTTGATCCATATTAGGAATTCAGCCATTGTTATTATTATTATTATTATTATTGCTTAGAGACACTTTTGGGGATTGAACCCGTGACCT
>OOFE01006164.1:1591-13119 GCA_900323365.1 Monocentris japonica
CCCCCCAGACACACACACTCAAACCTCTCCAGTCTTTCTTCCCTTCTTTTTCCTTTTTTGCTTTCTCTCTATCCATCACTTTCCCACTTGTTCCCTCCCCACCCTCTTTGCCCCTGTGTGTGATGCAGCTTTTGTATTTGCATGGGACATCTCAGGGCAGTTCTTTTTTTTTAATAACATACCTATGGATAGATAGAGCATGTCTATCTGATCCAAGTTAACAGGCCCTGTTTATTTTTGGGAAGAATTATGCCCACTATTGTCCCTTTTTCTGTTGAAGAATCTCCATCTCTGTTGATTTTCCCTGTTGGTCAGTGGTTTGGATCATATTTTGTCTTTCCCAATGCTCTGTTCAGCTTGGAGCTTTAAAGAACGTTGTTTATTCTCAATTACTTCCTCACACTTTTTCCAACCAGGAAATGTGTGTTTCCTTTACATTCATTTAGCTGTGGTGGCCCTCCACAGCTAGAAAAATGTAAATACAATGACAATTAATCATCTGGCATTACTGGTCAGCCTTTACAAAACATAACAATTACAATTGCAAAGATAGCCGCTAGCAGTGATTATGGGGTTCAGGCCCTAAAGGCCGTCAGTGGTCCAGAGCAGTATGGGGATGGCCAACTCAAAGGACAGACTGCGGCGACCCTAGCAAGTTTCAGAGACATGAACATCCATCCAGAGATACTGTGGATTTATAACCTACATTACAGGCATCCATCATGGGGTCAACATTGCTGCCATTGTCTTCACAGTGCTGCCAACTGGCCAAGCATTGATTGATTTGAATGACTTTGGTTTGCATGTTCCAGGTAGAGATCTTAAAGAGTATTGTAGTGACACTTTGAACCATCCTTCAGTTGGCCAATCTACAACTTGGCCGTGGAGGATACCATATGTCATAACATTCAGCTAACCCAATTTCAAGGTATCGATTGTTGGCATTTGTGGCACGCCCTATTGGTTGATTTTAAAATGCATTGATTGTTATGCTTAACGTAGCCCATTGAATAGATCTACCAAGTTTCATCTTGATTGGACAAGCTGTCATGAAGTTGTGACGCCTTTTGTTGTAGGCCCTGCCCTCCTGCAACTTCATTGATTCATATCAGCCAAATGATTGACGTTATCAAAAATCTGTGAACATTTTTAAAGAGCTTCTTTCATAGGTAGTTCCTGACCAATTTGGTGATGATTTACCAACAGTGTAGGAAAAGAGGTTTTTCAAAATGTGGAAATTCCATTATGCCGGACATGGCTCAATTGCTCCCGCTGAATATTTGTACCAACATTCATGTCAATCAACCTTGATTTCTGAGTCATAAAGTTTTAAAGCTGAAATTATAATTATAGCACCACCTTCTGGCCGATTTGGACCATATGGTCCTGGAATTGGCCCAGGATGGAACCACAATAACCCCCACATCTACAAAAATAAAATCTAACATCAATATCATATTGGTTGAGCATCCTTTGTATGACTGTATTAACCTGTTGAGGGTTGTTATGAAACCTTTAGGAGCTTGGACTTGTGTATTTAGTGTCTTTTTGTGTTTCTGTCTCACTTGTCTTGTGTTTCTGTTCCTGGCGATACTTCATATTGTTGTCTTCCTTGCAGCGTGTGTACGTTTGTCCACCCTGTCATTGTCAGCTGCATGTCCCCATTACTATTGCGTACTGTCATTCAATGGGAAGTGATGCAACATAAGGTTGCATGTTTCCAGTGTGTTTTGCAAGAACCTATAATGAAATATGATTACTAGGAAAATCTTCGAAGTTTCATCACTCAAATCACAAAATGATTGGGTTAATAATAATTCATGCTCACTTCCTTCCTTCTCTCTCTTCCCTTACCCTCTCAGGAGGACCAGAAGCTGTGAGCTCAGTGCCTGCTGAACCTGGCTCTGCAGCAGCCAGTGGGTCAGTGGCCCCCAGCAGCAGCACTCCCACCACCACTGGTGCTGGCACTGGTCGACCCAGTGCAGCAGAGCCAGTTCTAAGCCTACATTACAGCTCAGAGGGAACCACCACCAGCACCATAAAGCTGGACTTCACAGACGAGTGGTGAGTGCTCAGTTCACTAGTGGGAGAGAAATGTCCAGTAAAGGCAAGTCTAAAACTCTGAATACATGGTGGAAATCTGTTACAGCTAAGTTAACCTTTACTATGGCTATGTTGCAGCATTTGAGAATATTGTGTTCTTGCACCTTGAACACACAACATCATAGAGAAGAGAGAAGCTGTTGCATCATTGCATTGTAGATCCTTGTGTTTTGCTGGCTTGCTGACCTTTTTGTGATGAAACTTTCATCAGTGAATTAAAGTTGCAATGAAAATTCAGGTTTTATGTTTCACATAGTCAGTAACCATGCTTGATCAGTTTCACTTAAATGGACTGACTGTGATCGCAGCGCTGGAGGCTTGACGGACTCGGTCGCTTTTCTTCCTTCCTGTACAGGAGTAGTAGAACGTCCAGCTCTAGAGGCAGTGGAGGACCCAAAACCTCTGAGGCTGTGGCTGTACAGGGCAGAGAGAGCCTGTCAGCAGATAGCTCGGCATCAGAGCAAAGTGAGTAATCTCCAGTCATAAAAGCAATGATCAAGAAAATGTTGCCTTGATATCATTTGTAAATATTGCAAAGCACTTCCCAGTATTATTACTCTCGGTGTGCATGCTTGTTTATATCCTCCCTCTGGTTCTCCAGCTCCATCTGAGACCTCAGGCCAGAGCAGGCCCACTGCCAGCACAGAGCCGGTGTGTGAGGCTTCCTCCTCTAGTCCCCACGGCAGCTCGGCAGCCCAGGTCCCAGCAGAGGCCTCCTCCGAGGGGGCCAGCACAACTTCTTCACCCCTGGAGAGAAGCCAACCGGAGGGTATGGAGGACACGTCAGGGGGCTGCAGGAGACAGGAGCCTACTGGAGTAGAAAGCCAGGAGGGAGAGGAGGGGCAGGGTCAGCCTGCACGGGGCAACCAGGACTCAGATGACAGCGATGATGACCCAATTCTCATCCCGTCAGCGAGGTACAGAGGAGGACAGGGGCAGAGGTATGGACCACAGTGTAATGCACAAATTACACAATTGAATTCACATGTTTCTATACACACAAGTATCTGGTGAGTGAGAAAGCACACTCACATGTACAAGTTCAATGCAGGTTGTTCAGTATTAGTCTCAAATATTGTTCTTGTTTAACATGACAATTGAAGGGTGGGTATTCTGCTTTGTTTTTGTGATGCCTTGCCATTGACTATTCTACTACACATGTAGATTTAATTCCAGAGGATCTGCGGTAGGAGATAGAATGATCAGGTAAAGTCTTTGCACTGGCAACTAAAGCATCTAACCTTTCAGGCGTATGACATGCAGTCAAGTATTTAAACAAGATTAAGGTTTTTTTTGTGTTGGTTTGGCCAGTTCACTCGCAAATAACTAATACACATGACTAACTGTAGTGTTAGAGTGTGCCATGCATGTGTATACTGTCACCGCCAATGATGTGAGCTGCATCATTACAGCAGTGTTTTTAAACGTTATACACTGGAGGGAGTCGGAGAATGAAGAATGAACATGTCCGCATGATGTCCAGATGGAAAGGAGCCATAAATAAAAGTTTTGATTTCTTCAATGGGATCTGTTGAGAAAAAGAGATTGTTTTGTTTTTTTGTGTTTGCCATTGAAAACATTTGATTTAATATATTACATGAACCAATGTGTGTCTGATTGAATTCAGCAACATTGCTGTCACTTGGTTAATGGGCAAGGCGATATTATTGGTCTCATATTCAGATGTTTCAACTTTGTGGCTGCTTTCTAGCTTGGAGTTGTGTTAATGAAATCATTTTGGTTGAATAGATCAGTGGTAGCGTAATTAGAGGCTGTCTCACCATCGCTGTCAAGGCTTGAAAGAGATAGAAGCATGGGGTTGCTTACTTTTTTATGTACTTTGTATAAACATGTATTTATTTGCTTGTGTTTCACAGACGTTCAGCAGCTGCCCGTATCCAGGAGCTGTTTCGCAGGAGGAAGGAAAGAAGGGAGATGGAAGAAAGTGAGACCCAGAATATCAGGAGACCCTCAGTCAAAATGGTCTACAAGGGCCATCGCAACTCCAGGACTATGGTACAGCTCAGACCTCAGGGGAAAAAGCCTCCAGTAGTTCCCATTAATAAATGAAAGTGGAGCCGGCACATGCATTTCTGAAACTTGGAGGTGATCTCATTTCTTTTATGTCCAGATAAAGGAGTCGTGTTTCTGGGGCAACAACTTTGTGATGAGCGGTTCAGACTGTGGCCACATCTTCATCTGGGACAGGCACACTGGAGAGCACCTCATGCTGCTTGAAGCCGACAACCATGTAGTCAACTGCTTACAGCCACACCCCTACGACCCCAGTGAGTTACACTCCAGCAAGTGGTCCCACCAGTGCCTCTGCACCATAGTCATGTGAGTGTTTGATATGTCATGTTGACGTTGTGTGTTTGCATTTGCATTCATTTTCTGCTCTATTTCAGTTCTGGCCTCATCAGGGATAGACTACGATATCAAGATTTGGTCACCTCTAGAAGAGTCGCCATCGTTCAACAGAATCCTTGCTGACGAGGTATGATTGCTGAAAGCAATATTAAGTTGAGCTCCTGTCTTCTGTGTCAGACCAGATAGGAGGTACATCCCATTAATGGTTTAAGTCTTTTTAGAGCTTTACACTGGGTGAAATGATAACTCCTTGGCATTGGCTGCTGTATAAAAGAGTACGCTGAGAGGATTGCAGCTAACAGTCCTCATGGGTGGAGTCAGACAGAATCTGAGACGAGCTCATTTCATTCTCAAACACTACTAACTCTGCTTATGCCTTTTAGCTATAGATACTCATGACAGATCCAAAGGACAACACAGTTGTTAGTTGTTGTTCAGCTCTCTCAACATTGTGTATGACAGCCAGCCCCAATGATCCACAAGTCCTTAAAAACTTGTAGAAACCTTCGGAAAAGTCTGGAGAGTTGTTTCAGTGAAATAGTTTGTCAAATCCAAATCTCCCTCTCTCCCTGCCTTTCTTTTTCCTTTACCTTTCTTCTCTTCTTTCAAGGTAATAACTCGGAACGAGTTGATGCTAGAGGAGACGAGGAACACTATCACAGTCCCAGCCTCTTTTATGCTTCGAATGCTGGCCTCCCTCAATCACATCAGATCAGGTACACACACTCACAGAGCCTGGATATTTAATTACACAAATTGTGATTGAGATTTGCCAGTTAAGAGTATTTGTGCATGGAAACCATGTCTGGTACAGCAGTACAGTAAGCCTCTTACTGTTGCCACAGAAACCAGTGGTTTTTAAATGGCTAACAGTGTCATGTGCCCTCCTGTTTTTAGGTCTTTGTTTGCCTTCTCTCGTTCTGTTTCTGTCTCCATCTTCTCACCATCCCCCTTTCCTTTTTATAGATCGATTGGAAGGCGACCGCTCTGAAGGTTCTGGACAGGAGAATGAGGACGAGCAGTAACCAGCTGGCATTTTATTTTAAAGAAAACACCATTTCTTCTTGCTGTAAAGCACTTGAAAATCTGAGATTTGTACAAGTATACTGTAGAATACTTCCTTATGAAAATTAGTTGAATTTCTAGCCCCACTGTTTTTTTTAAGATGACTTTCTTACTGATGTTTCTGTATGAGGGAAATACTACATCTGTGTGAATGTAAGGGCAAAGAAGTCAATATACATTAAGTGTGAGAAAAATATGATGGCTGTGTGCAAGGATGTTAAGTGCAATATTATTTTGTTAGGAGAAATTGAGCTTTGATCAGTGTTAAAGTGTGACATTTCTTATTTGTAGCACAAGGCAAAGAACTCAAGTTTATGTACTGCACTGGCAGTTACGCATGCACACAAGAACTTTGATTTAAGCAAACCATACTTTGAGTATGCTTTAAATTTGTTGTTGAAACAAAAACAAAGCTGTGCTTCTTGTCCCCAAAGCGTGAACTCAACAAAACAATCTTTTGCCAAATTTGGAAAAGTTAAATGGCGTCTCAGAGATGTATCTGCATTTGGGTCAAGTAGATAGATAGCCATGCTGACTGTGCAACTGGCCTCTCACAAGCCAATGAATGAACTGATGAATTCATTCCAGAAATAAAGAACAAGCTGATCTTTGCACATTGATTCCCACAGTGATTCGAAGTCGACTCTAGACAGTAGACTAGATAGACAACGACAACCCATAGCGCTACAGAAGATCCACGACTGGTAAGGGATCGGTCACACAGCCACTGTAGTGGTGGTGGCCAGTGCTTTAGTAGCTGTTGGTCATGAGCCCATAACACTATGGCCTATTATTACACCCCACACACACTCTCCCACTCATTCACACAAGGGGAAAAAAGTAAGGGGACTAGAAGTTTTGAGGAAGTACACTTCAAGGTCTCCGCTTTAAGTTTTGACAAATTGGCAGTTGTTGAGGTCCTTTCACTCTTTGTTTATACCTTCCCTGTTTGCTCAGAAAATATTTATTTAAAAAAAAAAACTTTAATAGAAGAATCTTAATACAAAACTTTAATGCAAATATTTGTATTAAAAGTTATAGTGGAAATCAAAAGTTTAATACCTCTGGTGGTGTATTGCTTTTTCTTATAAAGTAGTATGGTACACAATCATATGAAAATACAGTGAGGTAAGACTGAAGTACCAGAATCGGCTAACAATATGCAGTCATTCAGTTTGTGAACTTGTGCGCTACTTCATTAAAAAAATCAAATAACTGATACTCGTACTGAAACTGGAGTATAAATGCAGGTAAAGCACATGTACCACTGACCTATTTACTAATCTACAGTGTTGTAGTTAAAGACCAGTCTTGGTCTCAGACCTAACTTGCATCTTTTGATTGTGAAATAAATTTTCTCCCAAAGGATAAATTGATTTTGTAGGATGACCAACATGCCAAATGGTTTGACATGGTTTTGCAGTACTCAGTATGTACACAGTACTATGAATAATACCACTTTTTTCACCAATATAGCAATTTTGAGTTTGCCTCAGGAAGGTAGACTCATTTGTTAATGTTGCCTTGGTCTTGACTACAACACTGCTAACATACTCCTCCATCTAGGACCATATAGAGTAACACTGACATGATGATAATCACTTCCTCTGACGTGAGGACGGATTCCATTAGAGAAAGTACATACTGCATGTTCAAGTGCAATTATTTCTGGCAGAAAATCATGAAATGTCTGGGAACCATCTTAGTGCCTTGTTCTACTACGCCTGATAAATTACTGTAGGTACCTACAGATTCAACACATCTGACTCTGTGCCTTACCAGTGCTACAAATGCTGGCTAACAGATTCTGTTAATATGAGGCACGTGTTCATGCAAGTTGAAATACAAGAGTTTTGATATAGTAAACAAATTACTAAAACATTGGACCATTTACGTTACAGTAGTTAAGGCTTCCTATTTGATTACATACAATTTCTTTCAAGGCACTCGTACACTTGGTCCGACACAGTGGAATGAATCATGTACCGCTTATGGACTAGTCGTGAGTAGAGAAACTGGACTTGGCATCACAAAGACCGGTGTTCAGGATGATCACGTTTCATATTATAGTGTGTTTGCAGGTAAACTGTGTGGGAGCCCTTGCAGTTTATGAAGATATTGAAATAGATCTATACAATGCCCAATATTTGGAGCGTTGACTTGTGTTTAGGATGATTACTCCTCCCGCTCTTCTTCATCTCTGTCATCTTTGACTATCCCTTCATCTATACTCTCCAGCCGTAGTCTCTGGCCATCCAGGTATCGGGGTCTGGGTGCTGCCCTGGTTATGAACAGTCCCCCCGGCAGAGCTGAGCTGTCCCCAAACAGGGTGAGCTTAGCGTCACTCTCTATAGCCTTTGCCAGGCAGGAGGCAAAGGTGTCAAGAGATTTGTGTATCTCTGCATGGACTTGGACGGTGGATGGGATGGTGCTTTCAGCTGAGGAGAAAATGCAGATATTTATAGTTTGCATTGGTTTAGTTAGTTTGAATTTCTCATTTTCATTCATCCATTCCCTCCTCACCGCTCACAGTGCATCTAGTAGTCTGCTGACCCCCAACCTCAATGAGTATGAAATGAGTTCCCTCCCCTCTAGTCTCCTCTTTCAAGGTAGGAAATGACAGATACCTTTGGAATGCTCCACCTGGTCTTCAAAGGTGACTGAGCTCCTCCTCTTCCCGGCTGTATTCCCATGGTAGTGGAGATGGGAGGAGCCGTCAGTAGAGAAGTTATCCAGCAACATCACATCTGTACCTGCGTGAGAAACATGATAGATACATATGGGTTGGTTAATACATTTTTAAAACGAACCGTTCTAAAGAATTTACACTATAACAAGAACAAACCAACTCTACTATCTGAGGCAGAGTGGCTACCACAGCCAATGGAAGAAATGACGTGCACTATCACACATTTCTTTGCGTTACACATGACATTACATGCCCCACCTATGCAATCCTCTACCAAAGAGATGAGCTGTGAAACAGGAATGTGAGGTTGACCATACCACAGCTGTGGGGGTATGTTGCAACAAAATAAAGACCATCTGTGATTAAACATTTAAAAGTGCAATGAATCGCTTTATCTTCACTTTATTTTCAAATTAAGATCATAAGTCTGGCTGTAATGCATGACGGACAAAATTTGATTGTAGAAACACCTATATTAAGAGTAGGTAGGTAGGTAGGTATTTTTCCTCCCTTACAGTCAGTTTCCCGTTTGCAACACTTACATGAGTCCTGAGTGAAACTGAAACCAGTGTCTCCTGTGCTGCTCCCAGGGGCAACCAGCTGCCCTCCACCAGCCAGCATGGCTGTCAGGTGTGGTGGCATACCCAAGTCTGATGGAAAAACAACAGGTTGATCAGGGATCAGCACACAATATGACAACAAAACAGCAATCTAGTCTATGATTTGGTATCGCAATATAAACAGGTCAGATGAAATATATCCATACAATCCAAATTGCATTGACTTCAATAAACCTTCAAATACCGTCAATGACTTGGTCAAGTCTGTAGGTCACAAAGTCAATGCTGTTCTCTCACCTGTGATTCTGTTGGAGATGCTGAAGAGACGGGATGTCCTTTGCCGCATGGCAAATGACTCTCTGTAGTAGCGATCTCCAAAGCACATCCCCAGTAGCTCCTTCCTCACTGTCTTATTCCAGAGACCATAGATGAGTGGATGGCACACCGCGCTGCAGAAGGACAGCCATGCTACCAGAGTCTCCAGGCCCTGAGAGACACTCCCCTGCCCCCATAAGGCCTCGGTACAGACCACCACGACATATGGCCCCCAGGTCATGAGGAAGGTGCCTATCACCACCAGAATGGTGACAAAGGCCTTGCACTGGCTCCCTGCGTACACCAGGCTCCGCCGGCTTCCATTAGAGGAAGTTGAGGTGCTTGAGTTCTTACGTCCGTTCTTCTGTGCTCCTGTGGAGTCATCCTGAGCCACGACAACTGTCCCACAGTGCACCTTCCGGGCTTTCATGCGGGCAACGCGGAAAATTACACCATAGCAGGCCAACATGGCAAAGAACGGAGGAAGGTTGCACCAAGTGATCCAGAAGGCCGTGTAGCCTGGCTCTCGGTGCCAGGACGCAACACAGGTCCACTTGAAGCAGTCAAACTCGAAGGAGGACCAGCCGAACAGAGGGGGCAGACAGCCCACCAGGGAGTGCAGCCACACGTAGGCAATGACCACTACCGCCCGGTTCCCCGTGATCTTCATGGGGTAGATCATAGGGTAGAGCACTGCATAGTACCTGTTGGGATGAGAGGAATGTAGTGTGGAAACCATCTAAACAGGCAACTCAGCACCTTTCTAAAGGGAGCCTTCTGGTCCGAGCAACAGTGACCACTTCGTTCAACAACACTAATATGTGTTTACAAAAAGCTGCTGTGAGGACAGAAAGGGGGGAGCTCAGAAGGGGAACAAAACACACACTGTAATCTAAAATCCCCAAAGGTGAGTGGAGTAATTATGGAAGCAGTCGTAGAACAGTGAGGACTGTTTGCTACAGAGCAACATTAGGTCTTTGTAGTGACATTTTACACTCACTTGTGATCACTCATGAGGGGGATAATAAAAATTTGAACAAAAGTAGCATTCAGTGTTAATTACAACCAACTTTAAGTGCAATTCCTCTAAACACCAACCTCAATAAATTATGTTTTCTGGCATACTACTCCTTAGAAAGCTATAGAGAGTCTGTAACCCGAAAAGCTGAAAATAGAGCTAAATAAGCTAGATCAGTTAGATCTCTGTGTAGATTATCTGACTTTTATTATCTGAGTGAGGAAAATAATCTAGAACTGCAAATGAATGGTGCATTTGTTTCAGTTGGCATTTACAGTTATTTTGTGTTAGCTAAATGCTTGTCACTTGAGCTGGGAAAAAAATCCAGCAGATAACCACTGCTGGAGTGTGTGGTTAACCACTCTTACTTACAAGTGTACATATTGGCCTAAAGGGGAAATACACCCTAAAACATAACTTGATGTGTGAACATGTTTCTTCCAACGCTAGAAACAGGAGAGACAATTTTTCTTATCCCTTAATGAGTCAGGTTGACTGGTATATTTTAATTATCAGTAACACAGAGGGGTTACATACCTACACTCAACACCTGAGAGCTGCCCATTACAGTGACGTACTTCGGTGGTAGTTGATGGCAAAAGTGAGTGTGTATCTCATTCAATTCCCCTGTCCTGATTTTACCAGTTGGTCCAGGAATTCAAACAAACATCCTAACTCTTGTTTCTCTAATCATTAATTAAGACAGAACCTGTGGAAACAGTGACAGTACTCACGGTGATTTTATGTGGATTTGTGGCCTTCTCTGGTCTAACATTACGATGAAACGAATGTCAGTTGGATTTAAAAGTTCAAACAAACATCCCAAGCTCACTATGTGTGTCTCCAGTTAATTATCAATGGAGCAGCTTCAGGTTCCCTAGTTGGTCAAGTTCATAAACAAGCATAATTTTGAGCAGCCTAAGATGATAGGTAAACGCACGGTAAACCTCTAAGAACAATGTCTACAACTATGATGATTATCTGTGCAGTTTGGCACTAACCTGTCAATGGCAATAGCTCCCAGAGTGAGCATGCTGGCAGAGCTGATGAGCAGATAGAGAAGGGCAGTGAAGTTGCACCACACCACTCCAAACACCCACTCCCTCTTTGCAGAGCTCACGGCCACAAACGGCAGCACCAAAACGGACAGCAGCAGGTTGGACAGCGTCAGGCTGAATACAAACTTGTTGCTGGGCGTGAGCAAGTAAGGCCTCCGATAGAGGGTTGCCACAATCAGGAAGTTCCCCAGGCAGGCCAGGAGTGTAATGGTCACGATGGAGACCGACTCCAACACTGCCGGACCCTCACCATTCCCCAGGGCGGTGCAGTTCCTGCTGGTGTTCATGGTGAGAGACTGGGCCACCAGAGAGGTGAAGGCATAGTGGGAGACTGGTGAGAAAGGAAGAGG
>OOFE01006164.1:13139-23530 GCA_900323365.1 Monocentris japonica
ACATGGTTAGGAAACACAGCCACACTAGGATGTTACAAAGAAGCCCCTTGCCAAAACAGCCACAGCTCTGATGACCTATCTTCAGGTATCTGCAACTCCAGTGCTTATCTTCATCATATTCACTGTGTAAATTTATGACTTCATGCACATTGCATTTTTGCCATCCTAGGGGATGTAAAGCACAGGAAACGACCATATAGCTAGGCCATTCCTTAATACTGGCTTAACATCAGATGGTTTACAAAAACCAAAGCATAGCGGCTCAGGTCCTCGCTGAAAATCACGTCTGTTCAAAAGTTCAACAATATAGCCTAGCCACGGACATAAAATTTGTCCCGTCCACGATTCTTCAGCGATCTAACTGATCTCGCAGCAGAAAAGGACAGGACATCTGTGGTAACGTCAACTTTTAGAGTGCGACAAATAACAACAAACATGTAAAGCTCAATTAACAACGACTGACGATATTTTTTCTCGATTCCCCCTAATTATTCCATCAATACAGCTCAATACCGTGTGTAAACGACCTTAAGTATGACGAAGGAGCCGCACTGTGACCACAACTTGGTCGCTAGCATTAGCTAAAACTCCCAACGTTAGCATAGGCTAGCTCAAACTTTCTCCATTGTCCCCCAAAACGCATATACCGCGTCTTACCGGCGTTGGTATGGCGTTGTGGGTCCACATTATCTCCCCCGAAGGAAACTTTCCCATTCTACTGGTTTGTTTCTACGCCAGAACCCTGTAGCTGGCTGTTGAACCTAAAACAAGTCCGAAATCCAACTCCTCGCCATCGCTTGTTATCCCTCCTCAGCAGAAATCCAGACTGCGGCAATGGCGTCCTCCCACCTCAGCTCAGTGTGTGGGTGGTCTGGGATGGGATTTGCTTTAGTCTGATATCTCCACTGTAGGGCTACTTCTCTATGGTTAACGCGTGTAGCTGATTGTTGCATCGTATTTTAATGTCTGCGTTATGATCACATAAGCTAAAATAATGCAAAAGTAACGCACTAGTAGGGAAACTTGTACCAATCAAAATTCTTTAACTGTAAGCACAATTTCTTAATAGTAGGCTTGCAGTACTTTATGAATGAAGTATAAGTAGCATCACGCCTATCCTGCTGGACCACCTGAGGAGATCAAAGCTTCCCGCACATACGTGTCATCTTCAGCCAGCCAATCGGAGAAAAGGGATGTTGTTGACTCAGTCCACTTGATGGCGCACAAAGTCTGCATTAACCACCAAAGTCTAGATCCTGACATAAAAAACTACTTTTAAAATAATTGAGGCTCCATAGTAACCAACTAGACTATTGTGATGTATGTGTATGGGATAAAATATCAGGAGCCATTTAAGATTTTTGCACAATCAATCATTTTTATTATGTTTTACCCTAGGTTTTTGAGGACAATACAAACAATAGGGCAGTATCACCTATACATCTGAGTTGTAAACAAAAGCAGAGAGCATGGTGTTAAAAGACACATTTGTGTACACTCAAACCTTACAATTTCTGACTTAAAAGTCAGGTTTATCCATATGGTAGGTTCCCTGGCTTAAGAGTGTCATGTAAACAAGGCATTTGGCAATAAAACCTAAAGTTAAAACTTGAGCATTGGAATCTGTGGAGTGTAGTCAGTGAGCAGAGACACCATCAGACCCTGAAAGAGAAGGGAGTTGTGCTTACATGGAATTGGAGGCAAAGACTAGATGAGAGATTCAAATTGGACCCAAACTAATATCAAGTTATACAAAGCCGTAAGTTGGATAATTGTGTTTCAACTAGGTTCCTCACCATGATGGTCCACTTCCTGTTCTCAGCCTCAGGGAAGACAAGGGAGCGGGATGAGTAAAACACCTGGTCATCTACCTCCTCCTGTTTCCGAGGCAGACAATGCAGGAAGGTCCAGTCTGGGTTGGCCACACTTCCTGTCTATAGCGGACAGAGTTATGACCTGTATCAACTTAGTATGTTGAAACACTTGTGGGATAATGTAATGGGGAAAGTACTGTATAGCCACTTTATCTCATACTGTTAACTTCCTTCTGGTGTTTGTTCCCCTCTACCCGGTGTGAAATTAACTTGGCTGGTAAACTAACAGAATTTACCTGACAAGAATAATTTTTATTGGCCAAAATGACATAGATTTTTCATAGAAATATGTCACCCTATCATTTTTCAGTGCTATAAAGAGACAGGAGCAGATTTAGAGTTTTAATTTAAAACTTAAAACAAGTTTGAAAGTTGTCATGAAGTGATATGGGAATAATAATAGGTTTTGAACTAGCGTTAGGCTAGTTAGCCATCGGTAATCGTCTCAAAATGATACCGACCAGTCTGGCAGATGACCTTTATTGATTTATCCACCAAAGACAACTTTTACCAGCATTTGGCACATGGTGGGTGTTAATTTCAGACTCTGCCTCTACCACAATAAAAATAGTCACTGTCTTTACCTGCATGGTAATCTGGTAACCATGGAAGTCTTTGAGCCTCTTTTTCTTCTCTTCCTCCTGTCCCATGCTGACCCAGGTGTCAGTAACCAAGACATCGCTGCCACGGGCTGCCTCCACTGGGTCTGGGGTCATAACCATCTGGGTCCCATGCTAAGACAAGACAGAAAGCAATGAATGTTTTAGGAATAAAACAATAATATGATATAATAATATGCTGTTTTGAGCAGTAACCAACCACTTACAAATAGCACACAGCCTGCTGGGCAGAAAACCACAGCCCATTCAATCAGAAGAGGTGTGTGTGTGGTAATGATACATAAGAAGAACCTCACCTGCTTGGACAACCTCTGTGCCTCTTGAATGACACTGTTTTCTGGCCCATACCCCTGAGAATTAGGATACAGTATGAGCTTCCTCTCTGATTAGCATTGATGATGTACATCATAACAAGTGTTTCTTGCTCCAGTGACTCCTCAAGAAGAGGAGCACAAAAAGGGAGATGGATAGACAAATAATATAACTGGTAATATAAGTGTACAAGATTATATGAAGAGAGGCAAACCTCAGGTGTAGCAATCCTAAGATGAACTCCCAATTTGGCTGCAGTCATCATGAAGGAGTGGAGGACATTGTTCCCGTCTCCAATCCAGCTCACTGTTAGTCCGCTAAGTGATCCGTAATGCTCCTACAATGAAATTGTAATTTAGAAAGCATAATTTCAGCATCATTTACCAGATAAACATTTTAAGAACAGTATAATGTGGAGTTGTAGACCAGAAGAAAATTCTGTCCAGGGATGTTGCAGTACCTGTAAGGTGAGGAAGTCAGCCAGGATCTGGATTGGGTGGTAGAGGTCAGACAGGCCGTTAATGATGGGGATAGAAGCCTCCTTACCCAGCTCCTCCAGAGTGGAGTGGCTGTACACTCTTGCCAAGACAATGTCACAGAGTCCTGAGAGAACCCTGTGGCGGTAGTTTGGAGATTAGAGAAGCTGGTATATCACCGGAAGGTAAACTGTTTGAGTAGGTAGATCACCATGGTAACACATGCGGCACAGCTAACCTGCTCCAGACCAGGTTATGTTCAGGATATCAGACCAAAACAGATTAAAAGCCTCCTCACAAATCAGCTCTTTGGAAAAATTGGCATCATCACTCCTAGAGGAAACCGTGGACTTTTATTTAACAATCTTTAATGTAAAAAGTCCATTAACAAAACCAGATATGAACAACAAAATTGCATTCAGAGGGAAACTCAAACTTAATGAATTAACAGGTAGTAAGAAGGGCTCTTTGCAGGGCAGTGGTGTTTAGAGATCTTTGCTTCTCATAAGGATTTATTCTATTAGTGATATAATGAATGTATGTAGCGTTTTCCAGGCAATTTGCCCATTCTGGCTATTAAAGAGGGCTTCAGTCAAATAGCAGGTAGCTTACAATAGCTGGTATAGTTATCGGTAATGAATGAAATTTACTGTTGCATGTAAGTGCGTAGAAATTTATGAGGATTCCGGAGATTGGTGCAATAGATTGTACTGGATCAATGAGAAATGTACCCACTGTGTCTTAGTGACAGGCAGTGATCAGCATATTTACTTCAACATTTACACTATCTGCACTTTTCCTCCAGCAATCCTCTGCAGCCTTGGCAGCAGCAACTTTTCACTGTTATATTTTTTTGATTGCTCATATTTATTCATTTTAGTTTGTTCCTCTGGAGAGAAAAACAAATATTAGTAATCCATTTTTTTTCCCCATACTTCCCACGCTTACATTGTTGAAACTGTCAGTGGCATTATGTTTATACAACCCCACAATTGTTCATAGTTTATTGCTTTTATTGTTTTGTCGTCCAAAAGTATTAGGTGGGAGGAGACTGGCTGAAACCGTGTGCTTCATTACTCTTTATTACTCTCATTACTCTAACAGAGAAAGTTGATAACCACCTTCATGAGACCGGTTAGTCGGGATTGTCATTGTTTGGTTTTGTGAAGGCTGCTATTGCCAAGATACCCTGACTATGATGAACTTGCTTCATGAGACAGACCCCTGCTGTGAATGTGTGTGAAGCAGGATAACTGAAAAACTGCATGCATGCTCATTCAACTTTCCCTGGACAAAAAGAGGTAAAAAAAAAAAAAAAGACAAGAGTATTTAATTTTGCATTATAATACATTCTGATGAACATTTAGTACACATATTTTTATTATTAGTATTTTTACTGACTGTAAATCAGACTCACCTAGCTGTATCTGTACAACTCTCGTTCACACCCAGGTGGATGTCCTGGGAAGTGAGGAAACAGGGGTGCCCACCCAGCAAAGCAAAACCTGGATGGAATCATGCACAACAAGGGCTGCTTAGACAATGTAAACCATGGCTTTTTGGGTGGAAAGAAATCTTACTTGACAAATGTATGAATCTTTCACAGGTAAGGAAATAAGCACATGGCCATAATTTGTTTACATAAAGAGCAACAAATAGAAAAGTGCTGACAGGGGACGTATACAGAAACAGAGGAGTGGAAATAGATGTTCAGTGTTTCAGAGAGGCAGTGAAAGTGGCTTTTCGGCAGTTCTATTGTATCCTGTATTACTGCTTACTTCTGGGCCACTGAACGCAGTGGTGAATGGCATCAGCCCAGCTAGTGTAGCAGCATACATTTCCATGAAATGAAAGCCCACTCATAAAATGTAGTAAGCATCCACGTGAATAAACTTGATAATACTAGCTAGTGCCACGAGAACACCCACTCACCAGTGAGCCACCAGTCATGAGGATGTTTGACTAAACCACATAAACCACTAAACCACCCTGACACACGACACTGACACCTGTTTCAGTGGACATTCTTGTTCTGGTGCTCCTCTTCTCAAATATCATGGCAATCGACTTCCCTTGAAGCAGAGGCAGATACTGAAATATAAAATGACAAGTTACCCCAACTGACGCAATCAGAGGCTGCACAACAAAACTCCAGGGTTAAAATGCAAGTGAAGGTTAGCTACCTGTTTTTCATGCTTGATCCGGTGTTTAAGATCCCCCGACACCCACAGCAGCCTCTTGATTTCATCTGAAGTGAAATCTTTCAGTGTGAGAAAACTGCGACCCTTTAAATTCACTGAACCAAGGGATGCTGATCCAACGCTGAAAAAGTAAAACGAAGTCATAATGCATTTGTTATTCCTTCTGAAGGTAATTCTCGCAGTGTCCTGACAGTGATTGACAGTAAACCATGTTATGTGCCCGCTTGCTAATAAAGTAAAGGTATCCAGATTCTCTTACCTAAAGCCCTGCGCCCGAATGTTTTGGAAAGTTTTCAAATATTTGAAAACGGGACGGTTTAAGAACAAGTTAGTTGACATTACAGTTCAGTGTGAAAATCCAAGGGGTTTGGGCTGCTAGCAACGTTAGCTCACTATTTAATCAGAAAGACAACACTTATCCACTGCCCAGACCATGCAACAGTACGGCAGCGTGCCTGACAGTCGACATCAGCCCAGACGGGGCGTGGCTTCGACACAAGAGGCGTTGTCAGTCAAGATGTAAAGTACCTCATTATTAAAAAAAAAAACAAATAACGCAAATGTTTAATACAGATTTTATTTTTAATCGCTAATAATTAATTTTATTATTTTTTAAATTTTATTCTTCAGCAAAGCCAAACAACGTGGTTGCTAGGACACATTAAGTACTGGTAGGAGTGGTGACTTTCGGTCAACGGATTAATATTTAAATTTACTGTCATGCGGTCAGAGGTGCGTGTTAATCAGGTATTTTACAACGGCTTGGAACGTGATTCAGCCAATCAGAACTGAGGACTTGATCTTGGAACTATTTTAGAAACATCTTTTTTCTGTTAGTATGGTGTCCTAAGGCAAGGTTATCAGCCATGGCACACCGTTATTAATTATACTCTCGGTACAATATTATTAGCACTGACTGTAAAGTTTAACTTTCTTCCGGTTCATCGCCCCTCCCCCTCCCTTTCTGACGTTTCATTCATTCACCTGATAGTCTTGTCACCGTTAGAGGGTGAGATGTGAGGTGGGGGAGATAACGGAGTGGAGATGACAGGACAGACCGATGTTGGCATACCCGGTGAGAGCGTTTTTTACATATAAGTTAGGCCCCTGCTTGGTCGATGGTTCTACCTGCCCAGTGTACTCAAGTCCCTAGTAGAGCGGTCTCTACCCGTGTGTGTGGTAAACCTGTTGCTATTTCTGGCTTGCTGCTGCTACTTAAATGTCTAGTGACAGGTTGGGTTGGGATTTAGCCCGCAGTCAGTTGAGAGAACATTCAATCAGTCTGTGGTGTCATTTAGTCATTTGAACATGTAGTTGGTGTGCATTCATCTTAGAACTGTGATAATAAATGATCTAAATAAAGCATGCATTTCTCATCACAAACTGGAGCCCTCTTCACATTTGGAAAGAGCAACTTTGCCGACAATGTGCCTAGTAAATTCTGGTTGAAGAATGACCATGCAGTGCACATATCTTGTGGGGGAGAGCACACTGCCTTCATCACAGGTGGACACCCTGTCTCTATGCATATGTTAACATGATTATTCTCTTGAATTTCTGCTGTAAATCAAACTGTAATAATTCTGTCTGCAGGCAATGGTAGGCTGTTTGTGTTCGGTAGTAATAGTTGGGGCCAACTGGGACTGGGGTTAAAGCCCTCTGCCAACAAACCTGCATGTGCAAAAGGTCAGTTACTATACACCTGGATTGGAGCAAGATTAATTTATATAATCTGATATGGTTTCTAGCAGTAATAGTAGCTTTGTTTTTCCCTTTCAGCCTTGAAGTCAGAGAAGGTGAAGCTTGCAGCGTGTGGGAGAGATCACACAATTGTCTGCACATGTAAGATGAAGAACATATAATATGTGCTTTCTCCTTGATGGATGTTCCCATGAGCATAGCAGGGTGGGGGTAGAGGTTGGTTGTTTCTGTTTATAATTCAGGTTTGGCATATTTTCAGGGCAGGGGAGTGTGTACGGTGCTGGCAGTAACCAGGAGGGGCAGCTTGGTTTGGGTCATTGCAATGACACTGCATCCTTTCACCTGCTGCATCCCTTCTGTGACCATGCACCAGTCAAAATGCTTTCTGCAGGATTCAACACCTCAGCTGCCTTAACAGGTAGGAATTATGACAAGCAATGATATTGTGTCACTGGTAGATAGTCTGGATGTTGTTTTGGTTATGTTTCTTCACTGATAAAAGCAGGACTGGACAACTTTCTTAGACTTCACTTTCTGTTTTGTTTGCGTTGGTAGAGGATGGGAGGCTGTTCATGTGGGGAGATAACTCAGTAGGCCAGATTGGTCTGGGAGAAGAGAGCTATGCACCAGAGCCCAGAGAGGTGACTGTGGGGCACTCTGTGTCATGGGTGTCCTGTGGGTACCACCACTCAGCATTTGTCACAGGTACAACACAACACAACATTTATGATTCATTGGATAATTTCTTCCCTGTATAAACCTTTGATTAGGCATATAATCTTGATTTCTGTACAGCAAAGAATTTTTCATTTTGAGCTTTGTTAACTAAAGTATGAATTCGATAAATCTTATGGATACCATTTACTCAAATAATTATGTTTGGTGTGTTGTCTTGTTGTCTTGGCCTTTACCCAGTGGATGGAGACCTCTACACATTTGGTGAGAGCGGAAATGGACGGCTTGGTCTCTACCCAGAGCAACTGGCCAATCACAGAGTTCCTCAGCGGGTGCAGGGCATTCTGGGTTGTGTCACCCAGGTGTCCTGTGGAGGGGAGCATACTGTGGCACTCACAGGTATCATGCAGAGAGGCTGTTGGTCATTTCAAAATGAGACATCCTGACCTTTTCTTTACAAAATACAAGTTAAAATTACAAAACAAAAAAAACAAAATACAAGTTGAAACAAGTTATGGTATTTTGGAAAGGATCATGGAAAGGATCATGACACTTTACAGGCTGGACTGTTCATATTTTAGAAATGTAATGAGTTTATTAAAAACAAATAATATTTTGCAAATGAACTCTTTGAATCACTCACTTCACTAGTCCTGTAAACAAAGCAAGCTCTATTTCCCCTGTGGATTGTCTTTCTCTTTGCTTTTACGTCAGAGGAGGATGTGTACACATTCGGCAGGGGTCAGTATGGTCAGCTGGGCCATGGAACATTTCTATTTGAGGCTGATCTGCCAAAACCAGTGGAGCACTTTCGTAATGGCAGCATCAACCATGTCACATGTGGAGAGAGCCACACTGCTGTGTTCACAAGTAAGCTTTAGAGGAGAAAACACACTATTTTGGCCGAATGAAACATATCTATTAGGATCACTCACTTGTCATAATGTTATACAGTGTGCAGGTTTTCCATGCCCTGGCTTTACAACCCATGAGATTTTCTGACCACCTACATAAATGTCCAAAACCCCAAAATGCCACGCAAAATATTGTCTTTTCCATGCATAAGACTCTTGAATTAGTTATGTCTTAGTCACAAGAGAAATATTAAAACTAGTAAAAAACAACCCAAGAAAAACATCCATTGTACTGATCAAGTCAAAGTCCTGATCTAAATCCAACTGAGATGCTTTGTCAGGACCTGAACCGGCTGTTCATGTAAGACCCTCAGACCTCACTGTGTTGGTCGAGCTCTGTAAGGAGGAATGGGAGAAAATCCCTCAAGGACGATGTGAGAGACTGATCAGTGGCTGTAGGAGACATTTACTCCAAGACAAGAAGGAGGTTATTGATTGAAGGAGTTCACATATTTTTGCGCACCGGCATATCTGAGTTTTTGTTACATAAACCAGTTTTGTTAAATAAACAATGAAAGTATATCATATTTATTTGTGCATGTTCTCTATTTGGGATATCTCCTTTAAGATTTGAGGTTATTCTTGTATAATATATTAAATAATAATGCCCACCCACCAGGGCTCACAAACTTTCAAGCATGACTGTGTATCTTTCAACCTTGTTCAATGCATTTGTCCTCCTCCTCCGCAGACAGTGGGCTGCTCTACACTTTTGGTGATGGTCGCCATGGGAAATTGGGGTTAGAGGAGGAGAACTTCATCAACCAGTTCAACCCAACACTCTGCACTCGTTTCCTCAAGTACAGCGTTCAATCAGTGAGTGAGTGTAGTGCGTGCGCTGTATACTGTATGCATACTGACAGTGGGCGAGCAAACCCCTAAGCAAAAAAGTGAGAAAGCAAAGTATGTTAAAACGGTACACTGAATCCACTTGTGCCCTCGTGTTCAGGTGACCTGCGGTGGTAATCACATGCTGGTACTGGCCACACCCAGACCACCAGAGAGTGGAGAAGTTGTGATGGAGACAGACGGCAACATAGCAGAGGACCTCTTGGACTTGAGGTACACAGAAATACGCATGCGGGACCCTCTGATCACGTCCTCCCCACTGACCGCACCCCCACTCCGATCCCTCTCTGCTCGTGCCCGACGCAGAGAAAAGGTGAGGACCTACATAGTATTTATATTCCAGACATTACCACATGCTTACAAGTATTCTGAAACTACATTGTATTTAACTTAAACTGTGGTCAAGTGTGGTCATAATTTAGCAGTTTCTAGTTACAGTTGTGGATGATTCTAGTGATTCCTTACCTCCACTAGGGAGCAGTGTTCCTCCATATTGCAGCCCCGTAGTAGTGTCACTAGCTAACTGGTTGGGGGAGGTACATAGCTGTAATACCTTTTTTGCTGTTTTTTTTATTTCAGAAAAGTTCTGTGGAGCAGTTTGGAGAGATGTTTCAGACCTCTGGCTTCCTCGACGCCTCTTCGCCAAAGTCCAGAAATTCCCTAAACCCTAAAATGCTGTCAAAGGATATTACTACCCCATCATCATCCCCCAAACCACAATCTAAAGTAACTCCAAGCCCACCACTCTCCCCAAAATGTGTATCCAAAT
>OOFE01006175.1:2162-12868 GCA_900323365.1 Monocentris japonica
TTCAAAAGCCCTCTCAGTCACAGTCTCATAACCCTGACAGAGTGATCATTTTCAGCAGTTTGCCTTTTTGGTTCTCTCCCTGAGACATCACTCGCAAAATCAAACAGACCACAGCCTCCTGAAGAATCTGTTTCTGTTGTGAGCAAAGTCGAGGACAACATCTGAATCCACTAAACTAACAAAGACTTTGTGAGGATTACAGAGATCCGTATCGGTAACCACAAAGATACACCCTCAATGGTTGAATGCACCGCAGCAGCAACCCGAAATTCAAGAGTCTTCTGTTTAAGCAGCGATGCGGATATTAGAGTAGGGTAACCTGTGGCACATGCTGATACCATAAAATGCTTTGAGACGTAACAAAATGAAAATGTTTCCCTCAGAAATGTGGCATAGAGTTACATGGAATAGATATGATTACATTGTTCCACATACTATGAAATGATGTAACTTTAACTGGTTAGGGCTGGAGTCTGTACGCACTTGTAAGAACATTAAATGATATAGCATTAATATATTAATATATGAGCACTGTGTTATAACATTTTTCTCTGGTGATAATGATTTTTGTACACCACAATGTGTATACAAAAGAAAAGAAAGCGGGTGGAAAGAATACATGTGCAGGCATTTGTAAACAAGAGCTGCCACTGTTTTACATGCACATATTTAGAAGAAAAAACTTGAGCTGAACCGTGCAAAGTGTGTTGATTTGTTGCAGAAGGTGTTGGAACAAAACAATGCAACAAAGGTTCCTAGGCTGTTGTATCTGGGGTGGATGTACTCATTATGGCCCATAATGAAGGGCCCAGCTTACCGCTGCGCATCTACTCAGCAAAACTGACGACCTACACACACACACATACACACACACACACACACAGACACACAGGCCAGGCCGCTGCCAGGCTGTCAAGTCCAAAAATAATTAGGCATCAAAATGAGTTTCCCTGTTTTTTTTCCCCCTTGTTCATTTTATTCATGTGCTGGAACTCGGGAGACTGGCTAATGCAGTTAACATGCTCTCATCATGAATTTTCATTACACCATTACATGGGTACATTACAAGAGCACACAACAGAGCAGGGGAGCTGCGACCACAGGGATGCCATCAACATGCACATGCTGACAGACATGCACGCGCACACACACATACAGAGAAACACACAGACACACATGCACTACATCCATGCATAAACCCCAGCATTCATTCAGATGCATGAATCCATACCAGTCTCTGAGGTATATCTTATTATGTGTGTGTGTATTAAATGGGTAACTTTACCAAGCATGATTGTCCTGTTATTGGTGATGCTATGTGGTGAGTGGTGTGGTTAAAGACTGATTAATGATATCATTCGGTGCACATGATGTGCTGTGTGTTAATTCATACTGTGTGTGTGTGTGTGTGCATGTGTATGTGCGTGCATTGATCATATTTTCTGCTTTGACATTCCTCTTAATGTTTAATATTAGAGGTCCGATATTGTAGGAATTCAAATGTTCCACTATATGTAATCAAAGATGTTTAATAAAGAAAGCCAATGCATCACAACTGGACTTGATCCTGATTGGCTCCCCTCACTGAAGAATTCCTGAAATCCGTCCAATCAGGTTTGCAGCATTTGAATTGGAGAGCCTCCACTCAGCAGGTTTACCTAATTTTAATTAGAGGAGCTGGTGTTGTCGGCCAATCAGGGTCCAGTATTGTGACTGTCTTGTCTGTGAGGATTTAGTCATCAAATTCATTCAACTTAACTAATTAAATTCAACTTTGAACTTAATTACATTTGCAAAACATCATGAAGAGCTTTATACTTATCTTGAGCCCAAGTGAAAACAAAACCGTGATAACTGAATAATACGGGACCTTTAAAGCTCTGTCCAACGAGCCCTCCTACACTCATTGTAGTTATACACACATCTGTCTGTCAATGTATGTCCTACTGGGAGGTGCCAGAATATCATCACAGTAGTAAATTAGTAGACATTAGTACCTGGCTTGTTTTGAGGTGAGATGATTTATAAACTCCTTGTTTTTAAAGTTGCCACTAGGGGGGTAAGCTTCTAGAAATACAGTAGGTATGTTTTGTTTGTTGGACTTTTTTGTTAAAATGGTTGCTGGGTGCTGCCATAGTAGCTGGCCAAGTAAGCAGGCCTTGCTTAGTGTTATTATTGCTGGTTTATTGTGCACTCTTTCTCTCCACCAAACTTCATGTAAGTCTGTTCATAATTCTTGGAGATAAACGGCTGACAGACAGACAGACAGACAGACAGACAGGTAAGAAGCTATCCTATCTATTATAGTGTACAGATCCTGTTTACTTTTTTTTTTTTTTTTACTTTTTTTATTCTTTGTTTTTCTTCTTTTTACCTCTACTGTGTCATTTAATATTGTTGGCATGCAATTTTTTACTTTGAAAGACTCCATCAAGTTAAGTTAAGGTTTCCTTTTGCTTGAAATAAATGTGTCAAACCTTACCACATACCACCACATACTTCGTAAACCTTTTGGCACCAGTCCTTGAAGGACAGGACATGTGTCACTGAACACCAAGGGTGTGTGTGTGGTGGGTGTGGTGTGTGTCTCAGTGCTAGCTGGGGCAGCGTACTGGTGTGGAGGCTTGTTTTTATCACCCTTTAAAATGGATTTTATATCGCTGCTCTGCTCATGCTCAATTACCCAGAGTCCCCCGGGGTTTAGGGAAGGTAAACCCACATCAGCTGGGCCTGATTTATTTCACTGTCCCACTGGAACCTGGAATTAACACGTTGCACGCTTTCGCTCTCTCATCTCTCTCACTCACTCACACACACACACACACACACACACACACACACTGCACCGACATACTGATTTGCCTACTCTTTATACATATAGCAAGAATTATTTACATACAGAAGCACTTGTGATCACAGTTGTTGGTTTGTCAGTTACAGCATTTTACACAGACACAAGCATCACCATCATAAACAAATCTAATGGTTCATTGTCATCATCAGACTGTAACACAATGCTTGCACTGCTACTTCAGAAAAGTCCTCATGCTGTGACAGATGAGAGTGTAGGTGCCTTTGTTATCATGCCAGGGCCTAAAGCCTAACTCTTCCACCATCCCTGTTCTCCTTCCTTCCTCTCTTCCTCCCTTCCTCCTGTCCTTCCTTTCTCACTGGGCAGGTGTGTGTGTGTGTGTGTGTGTTATCATCGTCTGGTTCTCGTGCATGGCGTATTTATTGATTCTTATGAATAGACTCTTGACTGGGACCGTGACCCCATTAGATCATCCTATCTAAAGCCAGTCACGGGACCAACAACAGGATCCCTGGGGAGAGGCCAGGACGTGTCAACGCTAATCACATGACCAGCCCAGAGATGGAGGGAGAAAGGGAAAGAAAAGGAAAAGAGAGGATAGGAGAGACACTGACTTTATTGTAATAAAAAGTTGTAAGTGTTTTTTATTATATGGCCTGTACATTAATAATTAAAAAAATAAAATATAATTTACTCAATCTGTATGATGTAGCCTGGTTTATTTTTGGAACTATTTCAGGTCAGCACCCATTTATTTATCCACTGCGCAGTGATTTTTAGCTGTACACAGTCTCCTATCACACACCATCTTCACTTCCTGTGGAAACAGAGAGGAGTCCCTGGTAGTTCAGAACAGCAACTGTTATTTTTCTATCTTTTTGCGTAGATTTTACCAATATCCTGCACAAACCTGGCAGACATAACACCATATTTAAGATGACTTACCATTCAGCTTTAGAGCTGCTGCAAGTTCTCAGTTGCTCACTTTTGAGATAATGCTACTGGCCTTCTATCACTCAACATAGTGTATGCTAAAGTGTTAGCATGGAGTGCCAGAGCCAACGATGGGGTCACATGGATGACTTTGGTGTCCATGTTCTCGTTACTTAACAGGTAAGTTGACCAATGGACCAATCTCCCCAAAACTTGATGCATTCCTTTGAGGTGAGGAGTAAGGGAGTAAGGGCGAGATAGTGCCAAAGGAGGTATAGAGGGGAGGATGGCTAGAGTACGGCGGGGAAATAGAGGGGTGAAAAATAAACACAAAGAAGGGCATTTGTAGTTGTGCAGGTGAAAGAGGTATAGCAGGTGTAAGAGGAGGAATAAGAGGAGCTTTGGGTGGGAGCAATCCAACACTCTCCTCCCCTCTTCTCCTCTCCCCTGCCTATCTGTCCTCCTCCTCCTCCTCCCGCCACGTTCAGGCTGTCCTGTGTGATTGTTTGTCTTCACAGCGTTGCTGTCTGCCAGACAGGACTGTAACATCAATGTTAGGAAGCGTTCCTTTCTCTGGTGTTGGGCTGCAATGACAACGTCTGCCATGTTTCACTCTGATCTCTCCATCAGTGTGAATAAGTGTATCGCCACGCTTCCTCAGACTGTCACTCACTCCTCTGGGGAGACGCTCACACACCGCTCCTTATTATCTCAGCTGAGATGGACGCCTTCAAATGGAAATGCTGTGGACGGGGGTGCACAAGCATTCATACACACACAAAAAGGTGCGCCCACACACACACACACACACACACACAGACACGAACACACAAGAACCACACACATATACGCTCACTTTCACACATGCATGTCCGCAGAGCTACACACACACATGCAAACATGCAAATGGAAATGTAAAACTCTTGTATTAAAAGGTATACATGTCCTTAGAACTACACACACACACACACACGTGCACAACCACACACACAGTAGTGAGAACATTTCATTTTAAAGCCCTTATAGCTATTTCATGATCTGGAAATAATAATGCACAGTTGATTAATTTATCTTATCTTCTCCCTACTTCCTTGCTGAGAATTTTCTCAGAAACATCTGTATAGGCCTTGTGTGGGTGTGCAGCTGTGTGTGTGTGTGTGTATCTGTGAGAGACAGAGAGAGAGAGAGAGAGAGAGAGGGAGGGAGAGAGTGTGTGTGAGGTAGAGAGAATTATTGTGTGTGTGTGTTTTCACAGATCAGTGGGTCAAGAGAGCTGGAAAATAGAGAATGGAAGATGTGACAGGGCCAGCATGGCGTGTGTGTGTATGTGTATATATGTGTGTGTGCGAGCGTGCGTGAATGCGTGTGTGTGTGTGTCTGTGTGAGCTGACCTGCAGCACAGCCTCACAGCACTAGCTGACTACCTTTGTTAGATCCCTCTTTCTTTCGTGTCACATCAAAACACCTCATTATCTCCTCCTCTGTCATTGGAATTCAAGCTGTGTTCTTTTTTTACTATTAACAAACTCAATATGCTCTCGCTCTCTCTCTCCCCCTATCTCTCTGTCTCTCTCTTTCTCACTCTGCTCTTTCTGTCATCAACTACTGAAATGGTGTTGGGTAACAATTCCTCCTCTCGTTTGGTTTTGAAACCATTATTTCAATAACAGATGTCTTGCCCAGCGGAGGACAGGAGAAGAAAGCGGCCCACTCGCGCTAATAAATCCTTTCATAATTTGTCAGGTGAAGCAGACCTCTGGAATACATGGCTTTAATTATCCTCATCACCAGTCCTTCAGCTGCCTCTCTCTCCCCGTCGCTCTCTGAGTTGTTCTAGGCAGTCAGTGGCCAGTGATACATCAGGAAGATGCTGAGCCTCAGGTAATGGCAGCCCATATGGTGTTATGCAACATCCTTCTAGTGGACAGCCCTGCACACTGCTCTCAGGACGTAGAGGAGGTGGATCCTGCCTAACTCATCAAATCATAGACACTCATGGGGAAGCTAAAAAAAAAACAGGGAGTAACCAGGAAATTTAAGAAGTTTACACACTGGTAGTTTTGCATCCATTTTTTTTTTTTTAGATAAACCAAATCTAAACATCTATTTTGTGTTTCTCTTGTGTTTAGCTTGTCATATTGTTGTCATGTTAACGTTGGAATATGTGTCTTTCTTCACTGTCGGCAGATAAGATGGTAAGAATGAATAGGTTTGTAATGCCAACAGTTATTGGAGTTAGCTGTGCCCCCGATGACCCACATCTAGCTGGCAGTCTCTCTAATCATTTATTTCGATTTACAGATGCTGATATGTGAAGTCTGGACAGTGCATTTTTGTAATGAACTCGCCCGTGGAGGCGCACGGCAATGCAGGCTGCATTAACTGCAGCCGAGCCCCTGGCCTCTTAATTACAGTATAATTCGAACAGGAAATAAGAATTACTTGAAACAGGAAGTTCATATTACCGTATGAGCCGGGCTGTGTCAGCGGTGATCACTCTCTCCTCATTAGTGTGTTATTTCACCTCATTGAAACATCCACACAAACACGCTGCACCTGTTGACTGTCGGAGCCAGGTGTCCAGAGAAATGGATCACTTTCTCTATGCCTCATTTCGCTTTACAGCTGTGTTTGAGAAGAAGTACATGGAGCAGGGACTTCCTGCAGAAGGAGCCATACGCCATGAGACAGGAAGGGTGGGGGTTACTGTACAATCTCACTTACTCCCTTCCTTGTTCTGTCTTACACTAAACATATGTGTATGTATGTATGTATGTATGTATGTATGTATTTAGACAGATATATTCATATTTATTGCTCTCTTTTTCTTCCCACTCCAGGCTGAAGCTTGACATGTTCTCCACCTCCTCTTCTCTGGAGGAGGATGGAAGCCTTCTCCTTCCCTCTGCCTCTGTGTGAAGGGGTAGTGCGGTCGGGCACCGGGAAGGTGATAACCCTTTTGTTTAGTCTGCGCTCCATCACAGGCTCTGTCAGGACCAACAGACACACAGACAGGCCCGTGACAGGCCCGCTAATCTGACAGCTCCTCCATATCACAAAGCAAAGAGCAGCCATCACATCAAAGTGGCGCGAGCGAGGCACCGGCGATGGAGAGATTGACGCTACTTCTTTGCTCTGCCATTTCTGCTGGTATCTTCATAGTGCCTCTGACGCGCCACGCGCCAGGAAGCTTCAGAGGAAGTATCCAGGTGGCAAGGGGGGAAGCCTGAGTTGAGGGACTCCCCTCTGACTGAATGGTGAGTGCGTGTAACCTTCATGCAGGATCAGGGTGTGACATGTTCAGGGTACATGACAGGCCGTTTAAGTGGGTGTGTGTTTATCTGTTTGTGTTGTTGAGAGGGGGCCGGTTTTAGGGGGGGCTGTGGCGTATGAGGCAGCTTCTTCTCTTCTCTGTCTGTAGAAGAGAAACTGCCCTGTGGTAGAGAATCTGTCAGTTGAATAGTGGTCATCAATATACTAGAGCAGTGATTCTCAACCATTTTTCTTTTCTTTTTTCTTACCCAACTCATAAAATTGGTAACCCCCCTACCTCGCTAAACCACAATAGGTAGGGCAGCGTGCGTTAGGGATTGTGGGTAATGGGTCAGATGCTTTAATCACACACAAAATACTATTCAGAGCAGCAAAAGTCAATAAAAGCAGAAACTAATGACATTATTTCATTTTAATATCTAAAAACAATTGCTTTGCAAGAGTAACAGTAGTACTCAATGTGTAAAACATGCTCAATAGGTAGGTAATAAGTAGAAAATAGGCTGAAACTGGCCAGATGTTCCACTGCCTGTTCATAGACACAATCAACCCACACATACACTGTTTGAATAGTGCATAGACGGACTGGCTTAGTCCATCCACCCATCCACCCATCCATACATCTATCCATACATATATCTATCCACTCATCCATCCATCCATCCATCCATACATCCATCCCTTTATCAGTCACAACATCCATCTGCTGCTAGTTACAGCTTCTAGTGCAGGTACCGTAGGACTGAGTGTCAGAGAGCAGGGTCACGTACCAGGTATGTGGGTCACGTGATGTGCCTCATCCAGATGGTTTGCCAGATGCAGAGCTGCCAGTCGTCTGACAGAGCACACACCTTACTTGCATACAAAAACAAAGGCATTAAAACAGAGAGCAGCATTCATCGAAAGGTACGGCAGACTCTAATACTGAACAAGCTATCAGTAGGAACTAGCTGGCCTTAAACAAAGCAGCGTGGGATGTCCAAGAATCCCAACACCTTCCACCCAGTTTGGCAAAAGGTTTTCAGCAGTATGTAAAGTTGCATATGTGACTAGTGGGACTTGGATGAGGTAATGGTCTTGTTGCATGAAGTGCCCTGAGTCCATCTAATAATGTAAAACAACACTAATTTGAGGGAGCCGCTTCATCTCTGCATGTTAATCAATAAACTCATTACCTCCAGTGCTTAGCGAAGGATTCCCTAATGCCTGCTCACTGATGTAGAGAGGGAGAGAGAGAGAGAGAGAAGAGGGATGGAGAGAAGAGCGGCAGATTAGGGGGAGAAGGAAAGGTGGAGAGAGAGGTTGATTATAATTACAGATTTTAGCAGCCTGTGCCTTAGCATAACCTGCTCATTACAGTGAGCCAGTGTGTGTGTGTGTGTGTGTGTGTGCCCGCCTCACACGCTCGACCCAGCCCTACAGCCGCAGTGCTCCCTAGCTTCCCCTTCTGCAAAAAGCCAAGAACAGCCAACACAAGTGGCCCATTTAGAATATAAACACACAAAAACCTGTTATTTCAATTGACCTTCGTCACATCAAGCTGTCAATGATCTCAGCCCTGAACTCTTAGTTCTCTCCTTCTCTTTCTCCGAGGCAGGCCGCATGGTAATGAACATTTGGTGTAGAATTTGAGAGAGAGAGAGCGAGCGAGAGAGAGAGAAGAGGGGGAAAAGGCAAATGATATGCCAGGGCATTTAGCCTAGGAGTGTTTCTGGTGTAGGTGAGACAGCCAGCAGCATTTATGGAAATGGACAGAGCTGAGGGAGGCACTGTGACTGCTGCTGTGTTTTCACCCAAATTCCCAACAGCAGAGAATTGGAGGATATTCTGACAGATTTAGTATTCCGTTGTCAAAGGGATTGGCAAACCTTCATTTTGCACCTGATACAGGGTTTCTTTTGCCATTAAATGTGGGCAATATTCTCCATTTGCTTACTTATAAAATAAGATATGAGCACAGCTGCAGTCACAATATATTTTGGAGTTTGCATCTTCTGTCATATTTACGAATCTGGAGGTTTGTGTGTGCGTGTGTGTGTGTGTGTGTGTGTGCATGCACTGATGTACTTGTACATGTGCTTGTGTGTGTGTTGCAGATTGTCAGTGGTTGTTGATCATTATATTTGTCAGTGTTGTGCCATAGTGTATCTAGCAGGCATTCCCAGCCTGCTTATGGCTTGTGATTATGAGATGAGAGCCGTTTCTGATTGACTGAGCCATGCGCTGTCACTGTACACATCCATTATCATAACTCTTCAAGCATCGCTGCTTGTCCGCATACTGTAGAGACATATGGGCAGATTTGAAACCAATAATTATGACTAAAAAAAAAAAACTCCTCTTGCTTGCTGCATTCTATCAAGAGCTCATGTCTTTTCTACCACAGCTGACTTGAGCTACAGTGTCCAATTTCATTTTGCGGTGGCGTGTGTAACGTTGACTCAGTTGGACGCGCGCCTTCACTCTGAATGTTTCATCCAGGACAGGTAGTGTTATTGATGTGTTGTTAGCAGAAGCAATCTGCCACAAGATTAGGTGATTAGAAAATGTAACGTCACAATCAGTTTTACCTGTAATAGTCAGTGCTGCGTAAAACTCACATGTGGTGAGAATCGTTCATTTTCAGCTGCTTGCTGTTTGTTTCCCACTGTCAACGGGTGAATAAAAGGCATGGTAAATGGAGGTAATGGAGTCTACCATATCAATTATATCAATTCTTATCATATCAATTCACTTTGAGGTTGTAATAGAGCTCGATACCTCATTCATATTCTGTACAATAAGGCTAAACGCTGCTAACTGTTTTCAACACAAGGAAAGAATCACTGAGCCATCTCTGTTTGTGTTGCCAGTTCATCCTGAACATCAGGTGGATAGATAGGGAGAAGATGAGTGATTGCGACAGCCAGTTTCCCAGCTGTTTCATCAGATTTGAGGTCTCTACGTTCCTATACAGCTCCATTGCATCTGCAAGCAGCAGCGCCCAAATTTACTCAGCCGGCCCAGTCCTGTTTGGTTCAGTCCAGTTCAGCCCAGTAGAGTCCGTTCTTTCCATTCCATGTTAGTCTAGTTCAGTGAAGTTCATTTTATTCCAGTCCATTCCATTCTATTTCAGTTTAGTCCACTGCATTCCATTCAAATCTAGCCCATTCTATATCAGTCCCTACCATTCCATTCCATTCCATTCCAATATACTCCATCCCAGTCTATGCCATTCCATTCCATTCCAATATACTCCATCCCAGTCTACTCCATTCCATTCTGTTTTATTATATTCCAGTCCAGAATTGCCCCAGCATATCCAATCTAACACTAGTCCTTACTGAGCGCAGAAGTCACTGGTTCCAGATTAGTCCAATTTACTGGGAAGCTTGCCATTAAAACCCATCAGTGATAATGTCTCTGTCTGTTTCAGTGGTTAGTCAGCCCTGAGAACATTATTACCACAGCCTACTGGGTAATAAAACCTTGTATATCACACACACACACACACACACGGTGCAAACACTAAAACCTTATAGCAGGCCTCAACAAGAAAGGGATGTAGTGATGGGATGTGACCTAGTGTCAACCTTTTCCACACACACACACACAGAGAGCAAAAGTCACTCAAGTAGGGAGGGAAATGGTCTGTCCTTGCCTAATACATTCATGGCTCGAGCGTGGGCCCAGATCAGTGAGTACTGGG